>CM075871.1:27867504-28156818 GCA_038021265.1 Cyprinella venusta
TAAAACAGTACTCTTCCCGCTGGATTCAGCTTCTTAGGTCACAAATGCAGCAACACTCTTTCCACTGAAACAGCTTGCAGCCCAGCGTTTTCTCTCGACAGCGCGTGCACGAGCTCCCAGTCTCTCTCTCTCCACACTCTGTCAGCATGGCCCGCCTACCGCTCGGCTCCCCCCTCGCTCTCCAGCCACAGACCGCGCTGCACAACGCTCCCCATGCAAATCCAATCTCTATGACAATATTTTAAATACTCGACGGGCCGGATTAAACAGCCTAACGGGCCGCATGTGGCCCGCGGGCCGTAGTTTGCCCACCCCTGCTCTAGACCCTTCCAGAGCCGAGATATCGGATGTTAAAGTTTTGACCTGAAAAAAAAAACATAAGGGGTAACACTGTCGTTTTTGGCCGAAATTTTGACCCCCTCCGATCTTCTTGAAACTCTGGATTCTGACAGAGGGCCACGAGACTTCGACCAGCGTGCAAAAATGGAGGCTCTAGACCCTTCCAGAGCCGAGATATCGGATGTCAAAGTTTTGACCTGAAAAAAAAAACATAAGGGGTAACACTGTCGTTTTTGGCCGAAATTTTGACCCCCTCCGATCTTCTTGAAACTCTGGATTCTGACAGAGGGCCACGAGACTTCGACCAGCGCGCAAAAATGGAGGCTCTAGACCCTTCCAGAGCCGAGATATCGGATGTCAAAGTTTTGACCTGAAAAAAAAACATAAGGGGTAACACTGTCGTTTTTGGCCGAAATTTTGACCCCCTCCGATCTTCTTGAAACTCTGGATTCTGACAGAGGGCCACGAGACTTCGACCAGCGCGCAAAAATGGAGGCTCTAGACCCTTCCAGAGCCGAGATATCGGATGTCAAAGCTTTGACCTGAAAAAAAAACATAAGGGGTAACACTGTCGTTTTTGGCCGAAATTTTGACCCCCTCCGATCTTCTTGAAACTCTGGATTCTGACAGAGGGCCACGAGACTTCGACCAGCGCGCAAAAATGGAGGCTCTAGACCCTTCCAGAGCCGAGATATCGGATGTCAAAGTTTTGACCCAAAAAAAAAAAACATAAGGGGTAACACTGTCGTTTTTGGCCGAAATTTTGACCCTCTCCGATCTTCTTGAAACTCTGGATTCTGACAGAGGGCCACGAGACTTCGACCAGCGCGCAAAAATGGAGGCTCTAGACCCTTCCAGAGCCGAGATATCGGATGTCAAAGTTTTGACCTGAAAAAAAAACATAAGGGGTAACACTGTCGTTTTGGCCGAAATTTTGACCCCCTCCGATCTTCTTGAAACTCTGGATTCTGACAGAGGGCCACGAGACTTCGACCAGCGCGCAAAAATGGAGGCTCTAGACCCTTCCAGAGCTGAGATATCGGATGTCAAAGTTTTGACCCGAAAAAAAAAAACATAAGGGGTAACACTGTCGTTTTTGGCAAAAATTTTGACCCTCTCCGATCTTCTTGAAACTCTGGATTCTGACAGAGGGCCACGAGACTTCGACCAGCGCGCAAAAATGGAGGCTCTAGACCCTTCCACAGCCGAGATATCGGATGTCAAAGTTTTGAAATGAAAAAAAAAAACATGAGGGGTAACACTGTCGTTTTTGGCCGAAATTTTGACCCCCTCCGATCTTCTTGAAATTCTGGATTCTGACAGAGGGCCACGAGACTTCGACCAGCGCGCAAAAATGAAGGCTCTAGACCCTTCCAGAGCCGAGATATCGGATGTCAAAGTTTTGACCTGAAAAAAAAAACATAAGGGGTAACACTTTCGTTTTTGGCCGAAATTTTGACCCCCTCCGATCTTCTTGAAACTCTGGATTCTGACAGAGGGCCACGAGACTTCGACCAGCGCGGAAAAATGGAGGCTCTAGACCCTTCCAGAGCCGAGATATCGGATGTCAAAGTTTTGACCCGAAAAAAAAAACATAAGGGGTAACACTGTCGTTTTTGGCCGAAATTTTGACCTTCTCCGATCTTCTTGAAACTCTGGATTCTGACAGAGGGCCACGAGACTTCGACCAGCGCGCAAAAATGGAGGCTCTAGACCCTTCCAGAGCCGAGATATCGGATGTCAAAGTTTTGACCTGAAAAAAAAACATAAGGGGTAACACTGTCGTTTTTGGCCGAAATTTTGACCCCCTCCGATCTTCTTGAAACTCTGGATTCTGACAGAGGGCCACGAGACTTCGACCAGCGCGCAAAAATGGAGGCTCTAGACCCTTCCAGAGCCGAGATATCGGATGTCAAAGTTTTGACCTGAAAAAAAACATAAGGGGTAACACTGTCGTTTTTGGCCGAAATTTTGACCCCCTCCGATCTTCTTGAAACTCTGGATTCTGACAGAGGGCCACGAGACTTCGACCAGCGCGCAAAAATGGAGGCTCTAGACCCTTCCAGAGCCGAGATATCGGATGTCAAAGTTTTGACCCAAAAAAAAAAAACATAAGGGGTAACACTGTCGTTTTTGGCCGAAATTTTGACCCTCTCCGATCTTCTTGAAACTCTGGATTCT
Organism: Cyprinella venusta; assembly: GCA_038021265.1. Classification (NCBI taxonomy): domain Eukaryota; kingdom Metazoa; phylum Chordata; class Actinopteri; order Cypriniformes; family Leuciscidae; genus Cyprinella; species Cyprinella venusta. Next base: position 27,870,025 of record CM075871.1, read on the forward strand.
GACAGAGGGCCACGAGACTTCGACCAGCGCGCAAAAATGGAGGCTCTAGACCCTTCCAGAGCCGAGATATCGGATGTCAAAGTTTTGACCCGAAAAAAAAAAAACAAAAGGGGTAACACTGTCGTTTTTGGCCGAAATTTTGACCCTCTCCGATCTTCTTGAAACTCTGGATTCTGACAGAGGGCCACGAGACTTCGACCAGCGCGCAAAAATGGAGGCTCTAGACCCTTCCAGAGCCGAGATATCGGATGTCAAAGTTTTGACCTGAAAAAAAAAACATAAGGGGTAACACTGTCGTTTTTGGCCGAAATTTTGACCCCCTCCGATCTTCTTGAAACTCTGGATTCTGACAGAGGGCCACGAGACTTCGACCAGCGCGCAAAAATGGAGGCTCTAGACCCTTCCAGAGCCGAGATATCGGATGTCAAAGTTTTGACCTGAAAAAAAAACATAAGGGGTAACACTGTCGTTTTTGGCCGAAATTTTGACCCCCTCCGATCTTCTTGAAACTCTGGATTCTGACAGAGGGCCACGAGACTTCGACCAGCGCGCAAAAATGGAGGCTCTAGACCCTTCCAGAGCCGAGATATCGGATGTCAAAGTTTTGACTCGAAAAAAAAAAAAACATAAGGGGTAACACTGTCGTTTTTGGCCGAAATTTTGACCCCCTCCGATCTTCTTGAAACTCTGGATTCTGACAGAGGGCCACGAGACTTCGACCAGCGCGCAAAAATGGAGGCTCTAGACCCTTCCAGAGCCGAGATATCGGATGTCAAAGTTTTGACCTGAAAAAAAAACATAAGGGGTAACACTGTCGTTTTTGGCCGAAATTTTGACCCCCTCCGATCTTCTTGAAACTCTGGATTCTGACAGAGGGCCACGAGACTTCGACCAGCGCGCAAAAATGGAGGCTCTAGACCCTTCCAGAGCCGAGATATCGGATGTCAAAGTTTTGACCTGAAAAAAAAAACATAAGGGGTAACACTGTCGTTTTTGGCCGAAATTTTGACCCCCTCCGATCTTCTTGAAACTCTGGATTCTGACAGAGGGCCACGAGACTTCGACCAGCGCGCAAAAATGGAGGCTCTAGACCCTTCCAGAGCCGAGATATCGGATGTCAAAGTTTTGACCAGAAAAAAAAACATAAGGGGTAACACTGTCGTTTTTGGCCGAAATTTTGACCCTCTCCGATCTTCTTGAAACTCTGGATTCTGACAGAGGGCCACGAGACTTCGACCAGCGCGCAAAAATGGAGGCTCTAGACCCTTCCAGAGCCGAGATATCGGATGTCAAAGTTTTGACCTGAAAAAAAAAACATAAGGGGTAACACTGTCGTTTTTGGCCGAAATTTTGACCCCCTCCGATCTTCTTGAAACTCTGGATTCTGACAGAGGGCCACGAGACTTCGACCAGCGCGCAAAAATGGAGGCTCTAGACCCTACCAGAGCCGAGATATCGGATGTCAAAGTTTTGACCTGAAAAAAAAAAACATAAGGGGTAACACTGTCGTTTTTGGCCGAAATTTTGACCCCCTCCGATCTTCTTGAAACTCTGGATTCTGACAGAGGGCCACGAGACTTCGACCAGCGCGCAAAAATGGAGGCTCTAGACCCTTCCAGAGCCGAGATATCGGATGTCAAAGTTTTGACCTGAAAAAAAAACATAAGGGGTAACACTGTCGTTTTTGGCCGAAATTTTGACCCCCTCCGATCTTCTTGAAACTCTGGATTCTGACAGAGGGCCACGAGACTTCGACCAGCGCGCAAAAATTGAGGCTCTAGACCCTTCCAGCTCCGAGATATTGGCTAGAGACTGCAGCCTCTAGCGTGTGTCGCTAGAGCGCCTATTGAGATCGGGGAGTGAGGTTTACTCGCACAGCAACTACTAGCTGGCCTCCGTTACACTCACGCCGCAGAGTCAGACCGTTTTTTGTAATTTGTCATATGCAATTTATAACTAATATCCCAGGAACCAGAACGTTTGCACGATTGAATCATTGACATTTCAGCACTCCTTCAGACAGCGACTTAAGCACAACAAGGCTCCTTGTTGCACGTTAATGTTTTTTCCTTTTTTGGAAACTCACAGAGAAAAAAAATGTTAGTAACCACTTGTACACCTGATTAGTATTCATTTGATTTTTAGTTTTTCTTTTGATATTTAGTTTCTTTTCTCCTCTGTATTTGTCTCTTGGACTGCTTCCGGTTACCTTTATCGCCCGCCTCGCTACGCTCCCGTCTCTGCCGTTTGTTCAATAAATGTTCTTATCTGCTTTTGATTTTTACATTTTATCATACTTAAAATAAATTGGTACATTTTTTTATTTTTATTTTATTTTTTTCACAAATGTATGACGTTTGTGTATTAAGTGCAATTTGATTACCATATGGAGTTTTAATAAAGTTGAATTAATGTAACGTTCCTTCATTGGTGCGGCATTCATTGGGGCGGCAGTGGCTCAGTGGTTCATGTGGGTTGTCTATAAACCGAAAGGTTGCTGGTTCAATCCTCGGTTCCACCTGACCAAGTGTCGAGGTGTGAGCACCATGGACCATGAGCAAGACACCTAACCCCAGCTGCTCCCGACGAGCTGGATGGCGCCTTGCATGGCTGCCGTCGGTGTGTGTGTGAATGGGTGAATGTGAGGCAAATTGTAAAGCGCTTTGGTGGCCATTGGGTCTAAGGAAGCGCGCTATATAAATGCAGTCCATTTACCATTTCTCTAATTTTTACTCTACTACGTGTACACTTGCTGGTGTTTTGTTTCTACTTTACTGTTAGGCTCATTAAATAATACTAAGGATAAACAATATTTAAAAAGAATATAAATATATATATAAAATTAAAATAAATATAAAATTAAATAAAAAAATAACCCCAAAATATAACAATGCTAAATGGGGATATCTATAGCATATAAATTAATATACTATGTAAATTACGTGATCCACGTAAATGGCCGGCCCTCTGTCAAATTTTGAAACCCAGTGTGGCCCTTGAGCCAAAAAGTTTGCCCACCCCTGGTCTAGAGCCTCCATTTTTGCGCGCTGGTCGAAGTCTCGTGGCCCTCTGTCAGAATCCAGAGTTTCAAGAAGATCGGAGGGGGTCAAAATTTCGGCCCAAAACGACAGTGTTACCCCTTATGTTTTTTTTTCAGGTCAAAACTTTGACATCCGATATCTCGGCTCTGGAAGGGTATAGAGCCTCCATTTTTGTGCGCTGGTCGAAGTCTCGTGGCCCTCTGTCAGAATCCAGAGTTTCAAGAAGATCGGAGGGGGTCAAAATTTCGGCCAAAAACGACAGTGTTACCCCTTATGTTTTTTTTTCAGGTCAAAACTTTGACATCCGATATCTCGGCTCTGGAGGGGTCTAGAGCCTCCATTTTTGCGCGCTGGTCGACGTCTCATGGCCCTCTGTCAGAATCCAGAGTTTCAAGAAGATCGGAGAGGGTCAAAATTTCGGCCAAAAACGACAGTGTTACCCCTTATGTTTTTTTTTTTTCGGGTCAAAACTTTGACATCCGATATCTCGGCTCTGGAAGGGTCTAGAGCCTCCATTTTTGCGCGCTGGTCGAAGTCTCGTGGCCCTCTGTCAGAATCCAGAGTTTCAAGAAGATCGGAGGGGGTCAAAATTTCGGCCAAGAACGACAGTGTTACCCCTTATGTTTTTTTTTTTTTCAGGTCAAAACTTTGACATCCGATATCTCGGATCTGGAAGGGTCTAGAGCCTCCATTTTTGCGCGCTGGTCGAAGTCTCGTGGCCCTCTGTCAGAATCCAGAGTTTCAAGAAGATCGGAGGGGGTCAAAATTTCGGCCAAAAACGACAGTGTTACCCCTTATGTTTTTTTTTCAGGTCAAAACTTTGACATCCGATATCTCGGCTCTGGAAGGGTCTAGAGCCTCCATTTTTGCGCGCTGGTCGAAGTCTCGTGGCCCTCTGTCAGAATCCAGAGTTTCAAGAAGATCGGAGGGGGTCAAAATTTCGGCCAAAAACGACAGTGTTACCCCTTATATTTTTTTTTTCGAGTCAAAACTTTGACATCCGATATCTCGGCTCTGGAAGGGTCTAGAGCCTCCATTTTTGCGCGATGGTCGAAGTCTCTTGGCCCTCTGTCAGAATCCAGAGTTTCAAGAAGATCGGAGGGGGTCAAAATTTCGGCCAAAAACGACAGTGTTACCCCTTATGTTTTTTTTTTCAGGTCAAAACTTTGACATCCGATATCTCGGCTCTGGAAGGGTCTAGAGCCTCCATTTTTGCGCGCTGATCGAAGTCTCGTGGCCCTCTGTCAGAATCCAGAGTTTCAAGAAGATCGGAGAGGGCCAAAATTTCGGCCAAAAACGACAGTGTTACCCCTTATGTTTTTTTTTTCTGGTCAAAACTTTGACATCCGATATCTCGGCTCTGGAAGGGTCTAGAGCCTCCATTTTTGCGCGCTGGTCGAAGTCTCGTGGCCCTCTGTCAGAATCCAGAGTTTCAAGAAGATCGGAGGGGGTCAAAATTTCGGCCAAAAACGACAGTGTTACCCCTTATGTTTTTTTTTTTGGGTCAAAACTTTGACATCCGATATCTCGGCTCTGGAAGGGTCTAGAGCCTCCATTTTTGCGCGCTGGTCGAAGTCTCGTGGCCCTCTGTCAGAATCCAGAGTTTCAAGAAGATCGGAGGGGGTCAAAATTTCGGCCAAAAACGACAGTGTTACCCCTTATGTTTTTTTTTCAGGTCAAAACTTTGACATCCGATATCTCGGCTCTGGAAGGGTCTAGAGCCTCCATTTTTGCGCGCTGGTCGAAGTCTCGTGGCCCTCTGTCAGAATCCAGAGTTTCAAGAAGATCGGAGGGGGTCAAAATTTCGGCCAAAAACGACAGTGTTACCCCTTATGTTTTTTTTTCAGGTCAAAACTTTGACATCCGATATCTCGGCTCTGGAAGGGTCTAGAGCCTCCATTTTTGCGCGCTGGTCGAAGTCTCGTGGCCCTCTGTCAGAATCCAGAGTTTCAAGAAGATCGGAGAGGGTCAAAATTTTTGCCAAAAACGACAGTGTTACCCCTTATGTTTTTTTTTTTCGGGTCAAAACTTTGACATCCGATATCTCGGCTCTGGAAGGGTCTAGAGCCTCCATTTTTGCGCGCTGGTCGAAGTCTCGTGGCCCTCTGTCAGAATCCAGAGTTTCAAGAAGATCGGAGGGGGTCAAAATTTCGGCCAAAACGACAGTGTTACCCCTTATGTTTTTTTTTTCAGGTCAAAACTTTGACATCCGATATCTCGGCTCTGGAAGGGTCTAGAGCCTCCATTTTTGCGTGCTGGTCGAAGTCTCATGGCCCTCTGTCAGAATCCAGAGTTTCAAGAAGATCGGAGGGGGTCAAAATTTCGGCCAAAAACGACAGTGTTACCCCTTATGTTTTTTTTTTTCAGGTCAAAACTTTGACATCCGATATCTCGGCTCTGGAAGGGTCTAGAGCCTCCATTTTTGCGCGCTGGTCGAAGTCTCGTGGCCCTCTGTCAGAATCCAGAGTTTCAAGAAGATCGGAGGGGGTCAAAATTTCGGCCAAAAACGACAGTGTTACCCCTTATGTTTTTTTTTTCAGGTCAAAACTTTGACATCCGATATCTCGGCTCTGGAAGGGTCTAGAGCCTCCATTTTTGCGCGCTGGTCGAAGTCTCGTGGCCCTCTGTCAGAATCCAGAGTTTCAAGAAGATCGGAGAGGGTCAAAATTTCGGCCAAAAACGACAGTGTTACCCCTTATGTTTTTTTTTGGGTCAAAACTTTGACATCCGATATCTCGGCTCAGGAAGGGTCTAGAGCCTCCATTTTTGCGCGCTGGTCGAAGTCTCGTGGCCCTCTGTCAGAATCCAGAGTTTCAAGAAGATCGGAGGGGGTCAAAATTTCGGCCAAAAACGACAGTGTTACCCCTTATGTTTTTTTTTTCAGGTCAAAACTTTGACATCCGATATCTCGGCTCTGGAAGGGTCTAGAGCCTCCATTATTGCGCACTGGTCGAAGTCTCGTGGCCCTCTGTCAGAATCCAGAGTTTCAAGAAGATCGGAGAGGGTCAAAATTTCGGCCAAAAATGACAGTGTTACCCCTTATGTTTTTTTTTTTTGGGTCAAAACTTTGACATCCGATATCTCGGCGCTGGAAGGGTCTAGAGCCTCAATTTTTGCGCGCTGGTCGAAGTCTCGTGGCCCTCTGTCAGAATCCAGAGTTTCAAGAAGATCGGAGGGGGTCAAAATTTCGGCCAAAAACGACAGTGTTACCCCTTATGTTTTTTTTTTCAGGTCAAAACTTTGACATCCGATATCTCGGCTCTGGAAGGGTCTAGAGCCTCCATTTTTGCGCGCTGGTCGAAGTCTCGTGGCCCTCTGTCAGAATCCAGAGTTTCAAGAAGATCGGAGGGGGTCAAAATTTCGGCCAAAACGACAGTGTTACCCCTTATGTTTTTTTTTCAGGTCAAAACTTTGACATCCGATATCTCGGCTCTGGAAGGGTCTAGAGCCTCCATTTTTGCGTGCTGGTCGAAGTCTCGTGGCCCTCTGTCAGAATCCAGAGTTTCAAGAAGATCGGAGGGGGTCAAAATTTCGGCCAAAAACGACAGTTTTACCCCTTATGTTTTTTTTTTCAGGTCAAAACTTTGACATCCGATATCTCGGCTCTGGAAGGGTCTAGAGCCTCCATTTTTGCGCGCTGGTCGAAGTCTCGTGGCCCTCTGTCAGAATCCAGAGTTTCAAGAAGATCGGAGAGGGTCAAAATTTCGGCCAAAAACGACAGTGTTACCCCTTATGTTTTTTTTTTGGGTCAAAACTTTGACATCCGATATCTCGGCTCTGGAAGGGTCTAGAGCCTCCATTTTTGCGCGCTGGTCGAAGTCTCGTGGCCCTCTGTCAGAATCCAGAGTTTCAAGAAGATCGGAGGGGGTCAAAATTTCGGCCAAAAACGACAGTGTTACCCCTTATGTTTTTTTTTCAGGTCAAAACTTTGACATCCGATATCTCGGCTCTGGAAGGGTCTAGAGCCTCCATTTTTGCGCACTGGTCGAAGTCTCGTGGCCCTCTGTCAGAATCCAGAGTTTCAAGAAGATCGGAGAGGGTCAAAATTTCGGCCAAAAATGACAGTGTTACCCCTTATGTTTTTTTTTTTGGGGGTCAAAACTTTGACATCCGATATCTCGGCGCTGGAAGGGTCTAGAGCCTCAATTTTTGCGCGCTGGTCGAAGTCTCGTGGCCCTCTGTCAGAATCCAGAGTTTCAAGAAGATCGGAGGGGGTCAAAATTTCGGCCAAAAACGACAGTGTTACCCCTTATGTTTTTTTTTTCAGGTCAAAACTTTGACATCCGATATCTCGGCTCTGGAAGGGTCTAGAGCCTCCATTTTTGCACGCTGGTCGAAGTCTCGTGGCCCTCTGTCAGAATCCAGAGTTTCAAGAAGATCGGAGGGGGTCAAAATTTCGGCCAAAAACGACAGTGTTACCCCTTATGTTTTTTTTTTCAGGTCAAAACTTTGACATCCGATATCTCGGCTCTGGAAGGGTCTAGAGCCTCCATTTTTGCGCGCTGGTCGAAGTCTCGTGGCCCTCTGTCAGAATCCAGAGTTTCAAGAAGATCGGAGAGGGTCAAAATTTCGGCCAAAAACGACAGTGTTACCCCTTATGTTTTTTTTTTCAGGTCAAAACTTTGACATCCGATATCTCGGCTCTGGAAGGGTCTAGAGCCTCCATTTTTGCGCGCTGGTCGAAGTCTCGTGGCCCTCTGTCAGAATCCAGAGTTTCAAGAAGATCGGAGAGGGTCAAAATTTTTGCCAAAAACGACAGTGTTACCCCTTATGTTTTTTTTTTTCGGGTCAAAACTTTGACATCCGATATCTCGGCTCTGGAAGGGTCTAGAGCCTCCATTTTTGCGCGCTGGTCGAAGTCTCGTGGCCCTCTGTCAGAATCCAGAGTTTCAAGAAGATCGGAGGGGGTCAAAATTTCGGCCAAAACGACAGTGTTACCCCTTATGTTTTTTTTTCAGGTCAAAACTTTGACATCCGATATCTCGGCTCTGGAAGGGTCTAGAGCCTCCATTTTTGCGTGCTGGTCGAAGTCTCATGGCCCTCTGTCAGAATCCAGAGTTTCAAGAAGATCGGAGGGGGTCAAAATTTCGGCCAAAAACGACAGTGTTACCCCTTATGTTTTTTTTTTCAGGTCAAAACTTTGACATCCGATATCTCGGCTCTGGAAGGGTCTAGAGCCTCCATTTTTGCGCGCTGGTCGAAGTCTCGTGGCCCTCTGTCAGAATCCAGAGTTTCAAGAAGGTCGGAGGGGGTCAAAATTTCGGCCAAAAACGACAGTGTTACCCCTTATGTTTTTTTTTTTCAGGTCAAAACTTTGACATCCGATATCTCGGCTCTGGAAGGGTCTAGAGCCTCCATTTTTGCGCGCTGGTCGAAGTCTCGTGGCCCTCTGTCAGAATCCAGAGTTTCAAGAAGATCGGAGAGGGTCAAAATTTCGGCCAAAAACGACAGTGTTACCCCTTATGTTTTTTTTTTGGGTCAAAACTTTGACATCCGATATCTCGGCTCTGGAAGGGTCTAGAGCCTCCATTTTTGCGCGCTGGTCGAAGTCTCGTGGCCCTCTGTCAGAATCCAGAGTTTCAAGAAGATCGGAGGGGGTCAAAATTTCGGCCAAAAACGACAGTGTTACCCCTTATGTTTTTTTTTCAGGTCAAAACTTTGACATCCGATATCTCGGCTCTGGAAGGGTCTAGAGCCTCCATTTTTGCGCACTGGTCGAAGTCTCGTGGCCCTCTGTCAGAATCCAGAGTTTCAAGAAGATCGGAGAGGGTCAAAATTTCGGCCAAAAATGACAGTGTTACCCCTTATGTTTTTTTTTTTGGGGTCAAAACTTTGACATCCGATATCTCGGCGCTGGAAGGGTCTAGAGCCTCAATTTTTGCGCGCTGGTCGAAGTCTCGTGGCCCTCTGTCAGAATCCAGAGTTTCAAGAAGATCGGAGGGGGTCAAAATTTCGGCCAAAAACGACAGTGTTACCCCTTATGTTTTTTTTTTCAGGTCAAAACTTTGACATCCGATATCTCGGCTCTGGAAGGGTCTAGAGCCTCCATTTTTGCGCGCTGGTCGAAGTCTCGTGGCCCTCTGTCAGAATCCAGAGTTGCAAGAAGATCGGAGGGGGTCAAAATTTCGGCCAAAACGACAGTGTTACCCCTTATGTTTTTTTTTCAGGTCAAAACTTTGACATCCGATATCTCGGCTCTGGAAGGGTCTAGAGCCTCCATTTTTGCGTGCTGGTCGAAGTCTCGTGGCCCTCTGTCAGAATCCAGAGTTTCAAGAAGATCGGAGGGGGTCAAAATTTCGGCCAAAAACGACAGTGTTACCCCTTATGTTTTTTTTTTCAGGTCAAAACTTTGACATCCGATATCTCGGCTCTGGAAGGGTCTAGAGCCTCCATTTTTGCGCGCTGGTCGAAGTCTCGTGGCCCTCTGTCAGAATCCAGAGTTTCAAGAAGATCGGAGGGGGTCAAAATTTCGGCCAAAAACGACAGTGTTACCCCTTATGTTTTTTTTTTCAGGTCAAAACTTTGACATCCGATATCTCGGCTCTGGAAGGGTCTAGAGCCTCCATTTTTGCGCGCTGGTCGAAGTCTCGTGGCCCTCTGTCAGAATCCAGAGTTTCAAGAAGATCGGAGAGGGTCAAAATTTCGGCCAAAAACGACAGTGTTACCCCTTATGTTTTTTTTTTGGGTCAAAACTTTGACATCCGATATCTCGGCTCTGGAAGGGTCTAGAGCCTCCATTTTTGCGCGCTGGTCGAAGTCTCGTGGCCCTCTGTCAGAATCCAGAGTTTCAAGAAGATCGGAGGGGGTCAAAATTTCGGCCAAAAACGACAGTGTTACCCCTTATGTTTTTTTTCAGGTCAAAACTTTGACATCCGATATCTCGGCTCTGGAAGGGTCTAGAGCCTCCATTTTTGCGCACTGGTCGAAGTCTCGTGGCCCTCTGTCAGAATCCAGAGTTTCAAGAAGATCGGAGAGGGTCAAAATTTCGGCCAAAAATGACAGTGTTACCCCTTATGTTTTTTTTTTTTGGGTCAAAACTTTGACATCCGATATCTCGGCGCTGGAAGGGTCTAGAGCCTCAATTTTTGCGCGCTGGTCGAAGTCTCGTGGCCCTCTGTCAGAATCCAGAGTTTCAAGAAGATCGGAGGGGGTCAAAATTTCGGCCAAAAACGACAGTGTTACCCCTTATGTTTTTTTTTTTGGGTCAAAACTTTGACATCCGATATCTCGGCTCTGGAAGGGTCTAGAGCCTCCATTTTTGCGCGCTGGTCGAAGTCTCGTGGCCCTCTGTCAGAATCCAGAGTTTCAAGAAGATCGGAGGGGGTCAAAATTTCGGCCAAAAACGACAGTGTTACCCCTTATGTTTTTTTTCAGGCAGTGGCGGTTCTACCTTGAATTACGCCCAGGGCGAAACCCCCTTTGAGCGCCCCCCCCCCCCCCCCCCCCAAAAAAAAAAAAAAAACAACAACAACAACAACAAATTTACATTCTGTTCCTTTGAAGAAAAAAAAAAGTTAATATAATCCAGTTATTTTGCTAGATTTGTCTAACTTTAAAGGGAGGAAGTAACCATTAGCACATTGGCCTTGAATTATATGCATGCCACACTTTGAGTTTTGACTAGTTAAACTATACTTTGTCATGATGGAGTTTTTAAAAGTAAAAGGGTCAGAGAGAGTTACTTATTTAGTAACACTATACTTATCTCTTAAATAATTTTGAACAGCTCTCATATTAACAACTATCCAAACTAGACCTAAAATAGCTTTTGTAGCCCTATGCCACTCTTAAAATGTCAGAGAAAAGGACAGAATCAGAGATTATTTAGAAAATAGAAAATTGTACTTTGAATATTGGCTACAGTAAAAACTCATAAAGTTGATCATTATGTTAATTATTTTCATTTCATGAATATTGACCAACATGATCACATACACAGAATCTTGTTCAAAAAGCCCAATACACAATGAAATCAATTCACCAAGTTAATAACATTAAAGATTTGTTTTAAATGAGTGTCTTTTACCTATACTAAACTTGAAGGTTAAGCTTACACAAAAAAGATTTTATAAAAATACCTCATATTTCAGCATTTAAATCATCTCTATAAAAAGAATACATCAATAAAGATACATTCCTGACATTTATAATGCACAGTAGCTTATCTTTTATTATTAATAGTAAAATTCGGTCCGATTTCCCCATGGCTGTCGTTGCTATACAACCATGCACTGCGGTCTCCACAATGACAAAGAAGTTTTAGTAATGTATTTCCACCACAGAAAAACGCTTGCTGAAGCTCTGCTAAAAGATTTATTTACGGAGAAGAGAAAAAACACCCAAGTGTTTGGGTGCACGTGCACTTCCATACTGAAAAGTTTATGAGCGCGCCTCCCGCGAGCGCGCAATGAGCGCGCTTCCCGTGCGCCTAATCGCCTATTTGAGGTAACGACCTCCAGCGCGCAAAAGACGCGATACGTGAACTTATCAAGAGACCCCCTTGACATCGCTTCTGTGCGCGGCACCTTCTCAGCAAGCAGGGGCGCCATTGCCAATAATTGATTCGAAATTATGAAAAATAGAAAACCTTCGCGGCACCGAGGATATTTTTTTAACTGCTCGTGCCGCCCCCCATGTGACATGAAGAAATGCCGCCCCGGGCGACTGCCCGGTTCGCCCGTGCCTAGAACCGCTACTGTTTTCAGGTCAAAACTTTGACATCCGATATCTCGGCTCTGGAAGGGTCTAGAGCCTCCATTTTTGCGCACTGGTCGAAGTCTCGTGGCCCTCTGTCAGAATCCAGAGTTTCAAGAAGATCGGAGAGGGTCAAAATTTCGGCCAAAAATGACAGTGTTACCCCTTATGTTTTTTTTTTTGGGGTCAAAACTTTGACATCCGATATCTCGGCGCTGGAAGGGTCTAGAGCCTCAATTTTTGCGCGCTGGTCGAAGTCTCGTGGCCCTCTGTCAGAATCCAGAGTTTCAAGAAGATCGGAGGGGGTCAAAATTTCGGCCAAAAACGACAGTGTTACCCCTTATGTTTTTTTTTTCAGGTCAAAACTTTGACATCCGATATCTCGGCTCTGGAAGGGTCTAGAGCCTCCATTTTTGCGCGCTGGTCGAAGTCTCGTGGCCCTCTGTCAGAATCCAGAGTTGCAAGAAGATCGGAGGGGGTCAAAATTTCGGCCAAAACGACAGTGTTACCCCTTATGTTTTTTTTTCAGGTCAAAACTTTGACATCCGATATCTCGGCTCTGGAAGGGTCTAGAGCCTCCATTTTTGCGTGCTGGTCGAAGTCTCGTGGCCCTCTGTCAGAATCCAGAGTTTCAAGAAGATCGGAGGGGGTCAAAATTTCGGCCAAAAACGACAGTGTTACCCCTTATGTTTTTTTTTTTTTCAGGTCAAAACTTTGACATCCGATATCTCGGCTCTGGAAGGGTCTAGAGCCTCCATTTTTGCGCGCTGGTCGAAGTCTCGTGGCCCTCTGTCAGAATCCAGAGTTTCAAGAAGATCGGAGGGGGTCAAAATTTCGGCCAAAAACGACAGTGTTACCCCTTATGTTTTTTTTTTCAGGTCAAAACTTTGACATCCGATATCTCGGCTCTGGAAGGGTCTAGAGCCTCCATTTTTGCGCGCTGGTCGAAGTCTCGTGGCCCTCTGTCAGAATCCAGAGTTTCAAGAAGATCGGAGAGGGTCAAAATTTCGGCCAAAAACGACAGTGTTACCCCTTATGTTTTTTTTTTGGGTCAAAACTTTGACATCCGATATCTCGGCTCTGGAAGGGTCTAGAGCCTCCATTTTTGCGCGCTGGTCGAAGTCTCGTGGCCCTCTGTCAGAATCCAGAGTTTCAAGAAGATCGGAGGGGGTCAAAATTTCGGCCAAAAACGACAGTGTTACCCCTTATGTTTTTTTTCAGGTCAAAACTTTGACATCCGATATCTCGGCTCTGGAAGGGTCTAGAGCCTCCATTTTTGCGCACTGGTCGAAGTCTCGTGGCCCTCTGTCAGAATCCAGAGTTTCAAGAAGATCGGAGAGGGTCAAAATTTCGGCCAAAAATGACAGTGTTACCCCTTATGTTTTTTTTTTTGGGTCAAAACTTTGACATCCGATATCTCGGCGCTGGAAGGGTCTAGAGCCTCAATTTTTGCGCGCTGGTCGAAGTCTCGTGGCCCTCTGTCAGAATCCAGAGTTTCAAGAAGATCGGAGGGGGTCAAAATTTCGGCCAAAAACGACAGTGTTACCCCTTATGTTTTTTTTTTCAGGTCAAAACTTTGACATCCGATATCTCGGCTCTGGAAGGGTCTAGAGCCTCCATTTTTGCGCGCTGGTCGAAGTCTCGTGGCCCTCTGTCAGAATCCAGAGTTTCAAGAAGATCGGAGGGGGTCAAAATTTCGGCCAAAAACGACAGTGTTACCCCTTATGTTTTTTTTTTCAGGTCAAAACTTTGACATCCGATATCTCGGCTCTGGAAGGGTCTAGAGCCTCCATTTTTGCGCGCTGGTCGAAGTCTCGTGGCCCTCTGTCAGAATCCAGAGTTTCAAGAAGATCGGAGGGGGTCAAAATTTCGGCCAAAAACGACAGTGTTACCCCTTATGTTTTTTTTTTCGAGTCAAAACTTTGACATCCGATATCTCGGCTCTGGAAGGGTCTAGAGCCTCCATTTTTGCGCGCTGGTCGAAGTCTCGTGGCCCTCTGTCAGAATCCAGAGTTTCAAGAAGATCGGAGGGGGTCAAAATTTCGGCCAAAAACGACAGTGTTACCCCTTATGTTTTTTTTTCAGGTCAAAACTTTGACATCCGATATCTCGGCTCTGGAAGGGTCTAGAGCCTCCATTTTTGCGCGCTGGTCGAAGTCTCGTGGCCCTCTGTCAGAATCCAGAGTTTCAAGAAGATCGGAGGGGGTCAAAATTTCGGCCAAAAACGACAGTGTTACCCCTTATGTTTTTTTTTTTCAGGTCAAAACTTTGACATCCGATATCTCGGCTCTGGAAGGGTCTAGAGCCTCCATTTTTGCGCGCTGGTCGAAGTCTCGTGGCCCTCTGTCAGAATCCAGAGTTTCAAGAAGATCGGAGGGGGTCAAAATTTCGGCCAAAAACGACAGTGTTACCCCTTATGTTTTTTTTTTTCAGGTCAAAACTTTGACATCCGATATCTCGGCTCTGGAAGGGTCTAGAGCCTCCATTTTTGCGCGCTGGTCGAAGTCTCGTGGCCCTCTGTCAGAATCCAGAGTTTCAAGAAGATCGGAGAGGGTCAAAATTTCGGCCAAAAACGACAGTGTTACCCCTTATGTGTTTTTTTTTGGGTCAAAACTTTGACATCCGATATCTCGGCTCTGGAAGGGTCTAGAGCCTCCATTTTTACGTGCTGGTCGAAGTCTCGTGGCCCTCTGTCAGAATCCAGAGTTTCAAGAAGATCGGAGGGGGTCAAAATTTCGGCCAAAAACGACAGTGTTACCCCTTATGTTTTTTTTTTTTCAGGTCAAAACTTTGACATCCGATATCTCGGCTCTGGGAGGGTCTAGAGCCTCCATTTTTGCGCACTGGTCGAAGTCTCGTGGCCCTCTGTCAGAATCCAGAGTTTCAAGAAGATCGGAGAGGGTCAAAATTTCGGCCAAAAACGACAGTGTTACCCCTTATGTTTTTTTTTTGGGTCAAAACTTTGACATCCGATATCTCGGCGCTGGAAGGGTCTAGAGCCTCCATTTTTGCGCGCTGGTCGAAGTCTCGTGGCCCTCTGTCAGAATCCAGAGTTTCAAGAAGATCGGAGGGGGTCAAAATTTCGGCCAAAAACGACAGTGTTACCCCTTATGTTTTTTTTTCAGGTCAAAACTTTGACATCCGATATCTCGGCTCTGGAAGGGTCCTTGTTAGCGCGCCTGACTCTCATGCCGGAGACCCGGGTTCGAGACCCGCTCGGAGCGAGGCGAGTTGGACCCGGGTGTGTGAGGGGTTACATGAGCTTTGTAATGCAACCGTTATTTATTCACTGTATGGTTTCCATGGTGACGCGTCATTGCTTGTCACGTGACACACCGCAGCACAGCCACAACAGCTCTGAATGAATGAGCTGCTTTATTCAAGTATTGCAGGAAAAAGGCAAAATGAATGTGTGACAGGGATGTTGGTTCGGTGAATGGGTGATGGAAGGAGACACAGGGTCGGCGAATACTGGAGCTCATGCACTTTATTGAGTTACTTTCTCTCCCCACAGCGCTTGCTCGCGCTCACACAATTAATTCAGAATATTTCAAAAACAAATCACATATAAAACAGTACTCTTCCCGCTGGATTCAGCTTCTTAGGTCACAAATGCAGCAACACTCTTTCCACTGAAACAGCTTGCAGCCCAGCGTTTTCTCTCGACAGCGCGTGCACGAGCTCCCAGTCTCTCTCTCTCCACACTCTGTCAGCATGGCCCGCCTACCGCTCGGCTCCCCCCTCGCTCTCCAGCCACAGACCGCGCTGCACAACGCTCCCCATGCAAATCCAATCTCTATGACAATATTTTAAATACTCGACGGGCCGGATTAAACAGCCTAACGGGCCGCATGTGGCCCGCGGGCCGTAGTTTGCCCACCCCTGCTCTAGACCCTTCCAGAGCCGAGATATCGGATGTCAAAGTTTTGACCTGAAAAAAAAAAACATAAGGGGTAACACTGTCGTTTTTGGCCGAAATTTTGACCCCCTCCGATCTTCTTGAAACTCTGGATTCTGACAGAGGGCCACGAGACTTCGACCAGCGCGCAAAAATGGAGGCTCTAGACCCTTCCAGAGCCGAGATATCGGATGTCAAAGTTTTGACCTGAAAAAAAAACATAAGGGGTAACACTGTCGTTTTTGGCCGAAATTTTGACCCCCTCCGATCTTCTTGAAACTCTGGATTCTGACAGAGGGCCACGAGACTTCGACCAGCGCGCAAAAATGGAGGCTCTAGACCCTTCCAGAGCCGAGATATCGGATGTCAAAGTTTTGACCCGAAAAAAAAAACATAAGGGGTAACACTGTCGTTTTTGGCCGAAATTTTGACCCCCTCCGATCTTCTTGAAACTCTGGATTCTGACAGAGGGCCACGAGACTTCGACCAGCGCGCAAAAATGGAGGCTCTAGACCCTTCCAGAGCCGAGATATCGGATGTCAAAGTTTTGAAATGAAAACAAAACATGAGGGGTAACACTGTCGTTTTTGGCCGAAATTTTGACCCCCTCCGATCTTCTTGAAATTCTGGATTCTGACAGAGGGCCACGAGACTTCGACCAGCGCGCAAAAATGAAGGCTCTAGACCCTTCCAGAGCCGAGATATCGGATGTCAAAGTTTTGACCTGAAAAAAAACATAAGGGGTAACACTTTCGTTTTTGGCCGAAATTTTGACCCCCTCCGATCTTCTTGAAACTCTGGATTCTGACAGAGGGCCACGAGACTTCGACCAGCGCGGAAAAATGGAGGCTCTAGACCCTTCCAGAGCCGAGATATCGGATGTCAAAGTTTTGACCCGAAAAAAAAAACATAAGGGGTAACACTGTCGTTTTTGGCCGAAATTTTGACCCCCTCCGATCTTCTTGAAACTCTGGATTCTGACAGAGGGCCACGAGACTTCGACCAGTGCGCAAAAATGGAGGCTCTAGACCCTTCCAGAGCCGAGATATCGGATGTCAAAGTTTTGACCTGAAAAAAAAACATAAGGGGTAACACTGTCGTTTTTGGCCAAAATTTTGACCCCCTCCGATCTTCTTGAAACTCTGGATTCTGACAGAGGGCCACGAGACTTCGACCAGCGCGCAAAAATGGAGGCTCTAGACCCTTCCAGAGCCGAGATATCGGATGTCAAAGTTTTGACCTGAAAAAAAAAACATAAGGGGTAACACTGTCGTTTTTGGCCGAAATTTTGACCCCCTCCGATCTTCTTGAAACTCTGGATTCTGACAGAGGGCCACGAGACTTCGACCAGCGTGCAAAAATGGAGGCTCTAGACCCTTCCAGAGCCGAGATATCGGATGTCAAAGTTTTGACCTGAAAAAAAAAACATAAGGGGTAACACTGTCGTTTTTGGCCGAAATTTTGACCCCCTCCGATCTTCTTGAAACTCTGGATTCTGACAGAGGGCCACGAGACTTCGACCAGCGCGCAAAAATGGAGGCTCTAGACCCTTCCAGAGCCGAGATATCGGATGTCAAAGTTTTGACCTGAAAAAAAAACATAAGGGGTAACACTGTCGTTTTTGGCCGAAATTTTGACCCCCTCCGATCTTCTTGAAACTCTGGATTCTGACAGAGGGCCACGAGACTTCGACCAGCGCGCAAAAATGGAGGCTCTAGACCCTTCCAGAGCCGAGATATCGGATGTCAAAGTTTTGACCTGAAAAAAAAAACATAAGGGGTAACACTGTCGTTTTTGGCCGAAATTTTGACCCCCTCCGATCTTCTTGAAACTCTGGATTCTGACAGAGGGCCACGAGACTTCGACCAGCGCGCAAAAATGGAGGCTCTAGACCCTTCCAGAGCCGAGATATCGGATGTCAAAGTTTTGACCTGAAAAAAAAACATAAGGGGTAACACTGTCGTTTTGGCCGAAATTTTGACCCCCTCCGATCTTCTTGAAACTCTGGATTCTGACAGAGGGCCACGAGACTTCGACCAGCGCGCAAAAATGGAGGCTCTAGACCCTTCCAGAGCTGAGATATCGGATGTCAAAGTTTTGACCCGAAAAAAAAAAAACATAAGGGGTAACACTGTCGTTTTTGGCCGAAATTTTGACCCTCTCCGATCTTCTTGAAACTCTGGATTCTGACAGAGGGCCACGAGACTTCGACCAGCGCGCAAAAATGGAGGCTCTAGACCCTTCCAGAGCCGAGATATCGGATGTCAAAGTTTTGACCTGAAAAAAAAAACATAAGGGGTAACACTGTCGTTTTTGGCCGAAATTTTGACCCCCTCCGATCTTCTTGAAACTCTGGATTCTGACAGAGGGCCACGAGACTTCGACCAGCGCTCAAAAATGGAGGCTCTAGACCCTTCCAGAGCCGAGATATCGGATGTCAAAGTTTTGAAATGAAAAAAAAACATGAGGGGTAACACTGTCGTTTTTGGCCGAAATTTTGACCCCCTCCGATCTTCTTGAAATTCTGGATTCTGACAGAGGGCCACGAGACTTCGACCAGCGCGCAAAAATGAAGGCTCTAGACCCTTCCAGAGCCGAGATATCGGATGTCAAAGTTTTGACCTGAAAAAAAACATAAGGGGTAACACTTTCGTTTTTGGCCGAAATTTTGACCCCCTCCGATCTTCTTGAAACTCTGGATTCTGACAGAGGGCCACGAGACTTCGACCAGCGCGCAAAAATGGAGGCTCTAGACCCTTCCAGAGCCGAGATATCGGATGTCAAAGTTTTGACCCGAAAAAAAAAAACATAAGGGGTAACACTGTCGTTTTTGGCCGAAATTTTGACCTTCTCCGATCTTCTTGAAACTCTGGATTCTGACAGAGGGCCACGAGACTTCGACCAGCGCGCAAAAATGGAGGCTCTAGACCCTTCCAGAGCCGAGATATCGGATGTAAAAGTTTTGACCTGAAAAAAAAACATAAGGGGTAACACTGTCGTTTTTGGCCGAAATTTTGACCCCCTCCGATCTTCTTGAAACTCTGGATTCTGACAGAGGGCCACGAGACTTCGACCAGCGCGCAAAAATGGAGGCTCTAGACCCTTCCAGAGCCGAGATATCGGATGTCAAAGTTTTGACCTGAAAAAAAAAACATAAGGGGTAACACTGTCGTTTTTGGCCAAAATTTTGACCCCCTCCGATCTTCTTGAAACTCTGGATTCTGACAGAGGGCCACGAGACTTCGACCAGCGCGCAAAAATGGAGGCTCTAGACCCTTCCAGAGCCGAGATATCGGATGTCAAAGTTTTGACCTGAAAAAAAAACATAAGGGGTAACACTGTCGTTTTTGGCCGAAATTTTGACCCCCTCCGATCTTCTTGAAACTCTGGATTCTGACAGAGGGCCACGAGACTTCGACCAGCGTGCAAAAATGGAGGCTCTAGACCCTTCCAGAGCCGAGATATCGGATGTCAAAGTTTTGACCTGAAAAAAAAAACATAAGGGGTAACACTGTCGTTTTTGGCCGAAATTTTGACCCCCTCCGATCTTCTTGAAACTCTGGATTCTGACAGAGGGCCACGAGACTTCGACCAGCGCGCAAAAATGGAGGCTCTAGACCCTTCCAGAGCCGAGATATCGGATGTCAAAGTTTTGACCTGAAAAAAAAACATAAGGGGTAACACTGTCGTTTTTGGCCGAAATTTTGACCCCCTCCGATCTTCTTGAAACTTGGATTCTGACAGAGGGCCACGAGACTTCGACCAGCGCGCAAAAATGGAGGCTCTAGACCCTTCCAGAGCCGAGATATCGGATGTCAAAGTTTTGACCTGAAAAAAAAAACATAAGGGGTAACACTGTCGTTTTTGGCCGAAATTTTGACCCCCTCCGATCTTCTTGAAACTCTGGATTCTGACAGAGGGCCACGAGACTTCGACCAGCGCGCAAAAATGGAGGCTCTAGACCCTTCCAGAGCCGAGATATCGGATGTCAAAGTTTTGACCTGAAAAAAAAAACATAAGGGGTAACACTGTCGTTTTGGCCGAAATTTTGACCCCCTCCAATCTTCTTGAAACTCTGGATTCTGACAGAGGGCCACGAGACTTCGACCAGCGCGCAAAAATGGAGGCTCTAGACCCTTCCAGAGCTGAGATATCGGATGTCAAAGTTTTGACCCGAAAAAAAAAAAACATAAGGGGTAACACTGTCGTTTTTGGCCGAAATTTTGACCCTCTCCGATCTTCTTGAAACTCTGGATTCTGACAGAGGGCCACGAGACTTCGACCAGCGCGCAAAAATGGAGGCTCTAGACCCTTCCAGAGCCGAGATATCGGATGTCAAAGTTTTGACCTGAAAAAAAAAACATAAGGGGTAACACTGTCGTTTTTGGCCGAAATTTTGACCCCCTCCGATCTTCTTGAAACTCTGGATTCTGACAGAGGGCCACGAGACTTCGACCAGCGCGCAAAAATGGAGGCTCTAGACCCTTCCAGAGCCGAGATATCGGATGTCAAAGTTTTGACCTGAAAAAAAAACATAAGGGGTAACACTGTCGTTTTTGGCCGAAATTTTGACCCCCTCCGATCTTCTTGAAACTCTGGATTCTGACAGAGGGCCACGAGACTTCGACCAGCGCGCAAAAATGGAGGCTCTAGACCCTTCCAGAGCCGAGATATCGGATGTCAAAGTTTTGACTCGAAAAAAAAAAAACATAAGGGGTAACACTGTCGTTTTTGGCCGAAATTTTGACCCCCTCCGATCTTCTTGAAACTCTGGATTCTGACAGAGGGCCACGAGACTTCGACCAGCGCGCAAAAATGGAGGCTCTAGACCCTTCCAGAGCCGAGATATCGGATGTCAAAGTTTTGACCTGAAAAAAAAACATAAGGGGTAACACTGTCGTTTTTGGCCGAAATTTTGACCCCCTCCGATCTTCTTGAAACTCTGGATTCTGACAGAGGGCCACGAGACTTCGACCAGCGCGCAAAAATGGAGGCTCTAGACCCTTCCAGAGCCGAGATATCGGATGTCAAAGTTTTGACCTGAAAAAAAAAAAACATAAGGGGTAACACTGTCGTTTTTGGCCGAAATTTTGACCCCCTCCGATCTTCTTGAAACTCTGGATTCTGACAGAGGGCCACGAGACTTCGACCAGCGCGCAAAAATGGAGGCTCTAGACCCTTCCAGAGCCGAGATATCGGATGTCAAAGTTTTGACCAGAAAAAAAAAACATAAGGGGTAACACTGTCGTTTTTGGCCGAAATTTTGACCCTCTCCGATCTTCTTGAAACTCTGGATTCTGACAGAGGGCCACGAGACTTCGACCAGCGCGCAAAAATGGAGGCTCTAGACCCTTCCAGAGCCGAGATATCGGATGTCAAAGTTTTGACCTGAAAAAAAAAACATAAGGGGTAACACTGTCGTTTTTGGCCGAAATTTTGACCCCCTCCGATCTTCTTGAAACTCTGGATTCTGACAGAGGGCCACGAGACTTCGACCAGCGCGCAAAAATGGAGGCTCTAGACCCTACCAGAGCCGAGATATCGGATGTCAAAGTTTTGACCTGAAAAAAAAAAACATAAGGGGTAACACTGTCGTTTTTGGCCGAAATTTTGACCCCCTCCGATCTTCTTGAAACTCTGGATTCTGACAGAGGGCCATGAGACTTCGACCAGCGCGCAAAAATGGAGGCTCTAGACCCTTCCAGAGCCGAGATATCGGATGTCAAAGTTTTGACCTGAAAAAAAAACATAAGGGGTAACACTGTCGTTTTTGGCCGAAATTTTGACCCCCTCCGATCTTCTTGAAACTCTGGATTCTGACAGAGGGCCACGAGACTTCGACCAGCGCGCAAAAATTGAGGCTCTAGACCCTTCCAGCGCCGAGATATTGGCTAGAGACTGCAGCCTCTAGCGTGTGTCGCTAGAGCGCCTATTGAGATCGGGGAGTGAGGTTTACTCGCACAGCAACTACTAGCTGGCCTCCGTTACACTCACGCCGCAGAGTCAGACCGTTTTTTGTAATTTGTCATATGCAATTTATAACTAATATCCCAGGAACCAGAACGTTTGCACGATTGAATCATTGACATTTCAGCACTCCTTCAGACAGCGACTTAAGCACAACAAGGCTCCTTGTTGCACGTTAATGTTTTTTCCTTTTTTGGAAACTCACAGAGAAAAAAAATGTTAGTAACCACTTGTACACCTGATTAGTATTCATTTGATTTTTAGTTTTTCTTTTGATATTTAGTTTCTTTTCTCCTCTGTATTTGTCTCTTGGACTGCTTCCGGTTACCTTTATCGCCCGCCTCGCTACGCTCCCGTCTCTGCCGTTTGTTCAATAAATGTTCTTATCTGCTTTTGATTTTTACATTTTATCATACTTAAAATAAATTGGTACATTTTTTATTTTTATTTTATTTTTTTCACAAATGTATGACGTTTGTGTATTAAGTGCAATTTGATTACCATATGGAGTTTTAATAAAGTTGAATTAATGTAACGTTCCTTCATTGGTGCGGCATTCATTGGGGCGGCAGTGGCTCAGTGGTTCATGTGGGTTGTCTATAAACCGAAAGGTTGCTGGTTCAATCCTCGATTCCACCTGACCAAGTGTCGAGGTGTGAGCACCATGGACCATGAGCAAGACACCTAACCCCAGCTGCTCCCGACGAGCTGGATGGCGCCTTGCATGGCTGCCGTCGGTGTGTGTGTGAATGGGTGAATGTGAGGCAAATTGTAAAGCGCTTTGGTGGCCATTGGGTCTAAGGAAGCGCGCTATATAAATGCAGTCCATTTACCATTTCTCTAATTTTTACTCTACTACGTGTACACTTGCTGGTGTTTTGTTTCTACTTTACTGTTAGGCTCATTAAATAATACTAAGGATAAACAATATTTAAAAAGAATATAAATATATATAAAATTAAAATAAATATAAAATTAAATAAAAAAATAACCCCAAAATATAACAATGCTAAATGGGGATATCTATAGCATATAAATTAATATACTATGTAAATTACGTGATCCACGTAAATGGCCGGCCCTCTGTCAAATTTTGAAACCCAGTGTGGCCCTTGAGCCAAAAAGTTTGCCCACCCCTGGTCTAGAGCCTCCATTTTTGCGCGCTGGTCGAAGTCTCGTGGCCCTCTGTCAGAATCCAGAGTTTCAAGAAGATCGGAGGGGGTCAAAATTTCGGCCCAAAACGACAGTGTTACCCCTTATGTTTTTTTTTCAGGTCAAAACTTTGACATCCGATATCTCGGCTCTGGAAGGGTATAGAGCCTCCATTTTTGTGCGCTGGTCGAAGTCTCGTGGCCCTCTGTCAGAATCCAGAGTTTCAAGAAGATCGGAGGGGGTCAAAATTTCGGCCAAAAACGACAGTGTTACCCCTTATGTTTTTTTTTCAGGTCAAAACTTTGACATCCGATATCTCGGCTCTGGAGGGGTCTAGAGCCTCCATTTTTGCGCGCTGGTCGAAGTCTCATGGCCCTCTGTCAGAATCCAGAGTTTCAAGAAGATCGGAGAGGGTCAAAATTTCGGCCAAAAACGACAGTGTTACCCCTTATGTTTTTTTTTTTTCGGGTCAAAACTTTGACATCCGATATCTCGGCTCTGGAAGGGTCTAGAGCCTCCATTTTTGCGCGCTGGTCGAAGTCTCGTGGCCCTCTGTCAGAATCCAGAGTTTCAAGAAGATCGGAGGGGGTCAAAATTTCGGCCAAGAACGACAGTGTTACCCCTTATGTTTTTTTTTTTTTCAGGTCAAAACTTTGACATCCGATATCTCGGATCTGGAAGGGTCTAGAGCCTCCATTTTTGCGCGCTGGTCGAAGTCTCGTGGCCCTCTGTCAGAATCCAGAGTTTCAAGAAGATCGGAGGGGGTCAAAATTTCGGCCAAAAACGACAGTGTTACCCCTTATGTTTTTTTTTCAGGTCAAAACTTTGACATCCGATATCTCGGCTCTGGAAGGGTCTAGAGCCTCCATTTTTGCGCGCTGGTCGAAGTCTCGTGGCCCTCTGTCAGAATCCAGAGTTTCAAGAAGATCGGAGGGGGTCAAAATTTCGGCCAAAAACGACAGTGTTACCCCTTATATTTTTTTTTTCGAGTCAAAACTTTGACATCCGATATCTCGGCTCTGGAAGGGTCTAGAGCCTCCATTTTTGTGCGATGGTCGAAGTCTCTTGGCCCTCTGTCAGAATCCAGAGTTTCAAGAAGATCGGAGGGGGTCAAAATTTCGGCCAAAAACGACAGTGTTACCCCTTATGTTTTTTTTTCAGGTCAAAACTTTGACATCCGATATCTCGGCTCTGGAAGGGTCTAGAGCCTCCATTTTTGCGCGCTGGTCAAAGTCTCGTGGCCCTCTGTCAGAATCCAGAGTTTCAAGAAGATCGGAGGGGGTCAAAATTTCGGCCAAAAACGACAGTGTTACCCCTTATGTTTTTTTTTTCAGGTCAAAACTTTGACATCCGATATCTCGGCTCTGGTAGGGTCTAGAGCCTCCATTTTTGCGCGCTGGTCGAAGTCTCGTGGCCCTCTGTCAGAATCCAGAGTTTCAAGAAGATCGGAGGGGGTCAAAATTTCGGCCAAAAACGACAGTGTTACCCCTTATGTTTTTTTTTTCAGGTCAAAACTTTGACATCCGATATCTCGGCTCTGGAAGGGTCTAGAGCCTCCATTTTTGCGCGCTGGTCGAAGTCTCGTGGCCCTCTGTCAGAATCCAGAGTTTCAAGAAGATCGGAGAGGGTCAAAATTTCGGCCAAAAACGACAGTGTTACCCCTTATGTTTTTTTTTTCTGGTCAAAACTTTGACATCCGATATCTCGGCTCTGGAAGGGTCTAGAGCCTCCATTTTTGCGCGCTGGTCGAAGTCTCGTGGCCCTCTGTCAGAATCCAGAGTTTCAAGAAGATCGGAGGGGGTCAAAATTTCGGCCAAAAACGACAGTGTTACCCCTTATGTTTTTTTTTTTTCAGGTCAAAACTTTGACATCCGATATCTCGGCTCTGGAAGGGTCTAGAGCCTCCATTTTTGCGCGCTGGTCGAAGTCTCGTGGCCCTCTGTCAGAATCCAGAGTTTCAAGAAGATCGGAGGGGGTCAAAATTTTGGCCAAAAACGACAGTGTTACCCCTTATGTTTTTTTTTTCAGGTCAAAACTTTGACATCCGATATCTCGGCTCTGGAAGGGTCTAGAGCCTCCATTTTTGCGCGCTGGTCGAAGTCTCGTGGCCCTCTGTCAGAATCCAGAGTTTCAAGAAGATCGGAGGGGGTCAAAATTTCGGCCAAAAACGACAGTGTTACCCCTTATGTTTTTTTTTCAGGTCAAAACTTTGACATCCGATATCTCGGCTCTGGAAGGGTCTAGAGCCTCCATTTTTGCGCGCTGGTCGAAGTCTCGTGGCCCTCTGTCAGAATCCAGAGTTTCAAGAAGATCGGAGAGGGTCAAAATTTTTGCCAAAAACGACAGTGTTACCCCTTATGTTTTTTTTTTTCGGGTCAAAACTTTGACATCCGATATCTCGGCTCTGGAAGGGTCTAGAGCCTCCATTTTTGCGCGCTGGTCGAAGTCTCGTGGCCCTCTGTCAGAATCCAGAGTTTCAAGAAGATCGGAGGGGGTCAAAATTTCGGCCAAAACGACAGTGTTACCCCTTATGTTTTTTTTTCAGGTCAAAACTTTGACATCCGATATCTCGGCTCTGGAAGGGTCTAGAGCCTCCATTTTTGCGTGCTGGTCGAAGTCTCGTGGCCCTCTGTCAGAATCCAGAGTTTCAAGAAGATCGGAGGGGGTCAAAATTTCGGCCAAAAACGACAGTGTTACCCCTTATGTTTTTTTTTTCAGGTCAAAACTTTGACATCCGATATCTCGGCTCTGGAAGGGTCTAGAGCCTCCATTTTTGTGCGCTGGTCGAAGTCTCGTGGCCCTCTGTCAGAATCCAGAGTTTCAAGAAGATCGGAGGGGGTCAAAATTTCGGCCAAAAACGACAGTGTTACCCCTTATGTTTTTTTTTTTCAGGTCAAAACTTTGACATCCGATATCTCGGCTCTGGAAGGGTCTAGAGCCTCCATTTTTGCGCGCTGGTCGAAGTCTCGTGGCCCTCTGTCAGAATCCAGAGTTTCAAGAAGATCGGAGAGGGTCAAAATTTCGGCCAAAAACGACAGTGTTACCCCTTATGTTTTTTTTTTTGGGTCAAAACTTTGACATCCGATATCTCGGCTCTGGAAGGGTCTAGAGCCTCCATTTTTGCGCGCTGGTCGAAGTCTCGTGGCCCTCTGTCAGAATCCAGAGTTTCAAGAAGATCGGAGGGGGTCAAAATTTCGGCCAAAAACGACAGTGTTACCCCTTATGTTTTTTTTTCAGGTCAAAACTTTGACATCCGATATCTCGGCTCTGGAAGGGTCTAGAGCCTCCATTTTTGCGCACTGGTCGAAGTCTCGTGGCCCTCTGTCAGAATCCAGAGTTTCAAGAAGATCGGAGAGGGTCAAAATTTCGGCCAAAAATGACAGTGTTACCCCTTATGTTTTTTTTTTTTGGGTCAAAACTTTGACATCCGATATCTCGGCGCTGGAAGGGTCTAGAGCCTCAATTTTTGCGCGCTGGTCGAAGTCTCGTGGCCCTCTGTCAGAATCCAGAGTTTCAAGAAGATCGGAGGGGGTCAAAATTTCGGCCAAAAACGACAGTGTTACCCCTTATGTTTTTTTTTTCAGGTCAAAACTTTGACATCCGATATCTCGGCTCTGGAAGGGTCTAGAGCCTCCATTTTTGCGCGCTGGTCGAAGTCTCGTGGCCCTCTGTCAGAATCCAGAGTTTCAAGAAGATCGGAGGGGGTCAAAATTTCGGCCAAAACGACAGTGTTACCCCTTATGTTTTTTTTTCAGGTCAAAACTTTGACATCCGATATCTCGGCTCTGGCAGGGTCTAGAGCCTCCATTTTTGCGTGCTGGTCGAAGTCTCGTGGCCCTCTGTCAGAATCCAGAGTTTCAAGAAGATCGGAGGGGGTCAAAATTTCGGCCAAAAACGACAGTGTTACCCCTTATGTTTTTTTTTTCAGGTCAAAACTTTGACATCCGATATCTCGGCTCTGGAAGGGTCTAGAGCCTCCATTTTTGCGTGCTGGTCGAAGTCTCGTGGCCCTCTGTCAGAATCCAGAGTTTCAAAAAGATCGGAGGGGGTCAAAATTTCGGCCAAAAACGACAGTGTTACCCCTTATGTTTTTTTTTTCAGGTCAAAACTTTGACATCCGATATCTCGGCTCTGGAAGGGTCTAGAGCCTCCATTTTTGCGCGCTGGTCGAAGTCTCGTGGCCCTCTGTCAGAATCCAGAGTTTCAAGAAGATCGGAGAGGGTCAAAATTTCGGCCAAAAACGACAGTGTTACCCCTTATGTTTTTTTTTTGGGTCAAAACTTTGACATCCGATATCTCGGCTCTGGAAGGGTCTAGAGCCTCCATTTTTGCGCGCTGGTCGAAGTCTCGTGGCCCTCTGTCAGAATCCAGAGTTTCAAGAAGATCGGAGGGGGTCAAAATTTCGGCCAAAAACGACAGTGTTACCCCTTATGTTTTTTTTTTCAGGTCAAAACTTTGACATCCGATATCTCGGCTCTGGAAGGGTCTAGAGCCTCCATTGTTGCGCACTGGTCGAAGTCTCGTGGCCCTCTGTCAGAATCCAGAGTTTCAAGAAGATCGGAGAGGGTCAAAATTTCGGCCAAAAATGACAGTGTTACCCCTTATGTTTTTTTTTTTGGGTCAAAACTTTGACATCCGATATCTCGGCGCTGGAAGGGTCTAGAGCCTCAATTTTTGCGCGCTGGTCGAAGTCTCGTGGCCCTCTGTCAGAATCCAGAGTTTCAAGAAGATCGGAGGGGGTCAAAATTTCGGCCAAAAACGACAGTGTTACCCCTTATGTTTTTTTTTTTCAGGTCAAAACTTTGACATCCGATATCTCGGCTCTGGAAGGGTCTAGAGCCTCCATTTTTGCGCGCTGGTCGAAGTCTCGTGGCCCTCTGTCAGAATCCAGAGTTTCAAGAAGATCGGAGGGGGTCAAAATTTCGGCCAAAAACGACAGTGTTACCCCTTATGTTTTTTTTTTCAGGTCAAAACTTTGACATCCGATATCTCGGCTCTGGAAGGGTCTAGAGCCTCCATTTTTGCGCGCTGGTCGAAGTCTCGTGGCCCTCTGTCAGAATCCAGAGTTTCAAGAAGATCGGAGGGGGTCAAAATTTCGGCCAAAAACGACAGTGTTACCCCTTATGTTTTTTTTTTCGAGTCAAAACTTTGACATCCGATATCTCGGCTCTGGAAGGGTCTAGAGCCTCCATTTTTGCGCGCTGGTCGAAGTCTCGTGGCCCTCTGTCAGAATCCAGAGTTTCAAGAAGATCGGAGGGGGTCAAAATTTCGGCCAAAAACGACAGTGTTACCCCTTATGTTTTTTTTTCAGGTCAAAACTTTGACATCCGATATCTCGGCTCTGGAAGGGTCTAGAGCCTCCATTTTTGCGCACTGGTCGAAGTCTCGTGGCCCTCTGTCAGAATCCAGAGTTTCAAGAAGATCGGAGAGGGTCAAAATTTCGGCCAAAAATGACAGTGTTACCCCTTATGTTTTTTTTTTTCAGGTCAAAACTTTGACATCCGATATCTCGGCTCTGGAAGGGTCTAGAGCCTCCATTTTTGCGCACTGGTCGAAGTCTCGTGGCCCTCTGTCAGAATCCAGAGTTTCAAGAAGATCGGAGAGGGTCAAAATTTCGGCCAAAAATGACAGTGTTACCCCTTATGTTTTTTTTTCAGGTCAAAACTTTGACATCCGATATCTCGGCTCTGGCAGGGTCTAGAGCCTCCATTTTTGCGTGCTGGTCGAAGTCTCGTGGCCCTCTGTCAGAATCCAGAGTTTCAAGAAGATCGGAGGGGGTCAAAATTTCGGCCAAAAACGACAGTGTTACCCCTTATGTTTTTTTGTTTCAGGTCAAAACTTTGACATCCGATATCTCGGCTCTGGAAGGGTCTAGAGCCTCCATTTTTGCGCGCTGGTCGAAGTCTCGTGGCCCTCTGTCAGAATCCAGAGTTTCAAAAAGATCGGAGGGGGTCAAAATTTCGGCCAAAAACGACAGTGTTACCCCTTATGTTTTTTTTTTCAGGTCAAAACTTTGACATCCGATATCTCGGCTCTGGAAGGGTCTAGAGCCTCCATTTTTGCGCGCTGGTCGAAGTCTCGTGGCCCTCTGTCAGAATCCAGAGTTTCAAGAAGATCGGAGAGGGTCAAAATTTCGGCCAAAAACGACAGTGTTACCCCTTATGTTTTTTTTTTGGGTCAAAACTTTGACATCCGATATCTCGGCTCTGGAAGGGTCTAGAGCCTCCATTTTTGCGCGCTGGTCGAAGTCTCGTGGCCCTCTGTCAGAATCCAGAGTTTCAAGA
Organism: Cyprinella venusta; assembly: GCA_038021265.1. Lineage (NCBI taxonomy): Eukaryota > Metazoa > Chordata > Actinopteri > Cypriniformes > Leuciscidae > Cyprinella > Cyprinella venusta. The sequence continues at coordinate 27,899,061 of CM075871.1, forward strand.
AGATCGGAGGGGGTCAAAATTTCGGCCAAAAACGACAGTGTTACCCCTTATGTTTTTTTTTTCAGGTCAAAACTTTGACATCCGATATCTCGGCTCTGGAAGGGTCTAGAGCCTCCATTGTTGCGCACTGGTCGAAGTCTCGTGGCCCTCTGTCAGAATCCAGAGTTTCAAGAAGATCGGAGAGGGTCAAAATTTCGGCCAAAAATGACAGTGTTACCCCTTATGTTTTTTTTTTTTTGGGTCAAAACTTTGACATCCGATATCTCGGCGCTGGAAGGGTCTAGAGCCTCAATTTTTGCGCGCTGGTCGAAGTCTCGTGGCCCTCTGTCAGAATCCAGAGTTTCAAGAAGATCGGAGGGGGTCAAAATTTCGGCCAAAAACGACAGTGTTACCCCTTATGTTTTTTTTTTCAGGTCAAAACTTTGACATCCGATATCTCGGCTCTGGAAGGGTCTAGAGCCTCCATTTTTGCGCGCTGGTCGAAGTCTCGTGGCCCTCTGTCAGAATCCAGAGTTTCAAGAAGATCGGAGGGGGTCAAAATTTCGGCCAAAAACGACAGTGTTACCCCTTATGTTTTTTTTTTCAGGTCAAAACTTTGACATCCGATATCTCGGCTCTGGAAGGGTCTAGAGCCTCCATTTTTGCGCGCTGGTCGAAGTCTCGTGGCCCTCTGTCAGAATCCAGAGTTTCAAGAAGATCGGAGGGGGTCAAAATTTCGGCCAAAAACGACAGTGTTACCCCTTATGTTTTTTTTTTCGAGTCAAAACTTTGACATCCGATATCTCGGCTCTGGAAGGGTCTAGAGCCTCCATTTTTGCGCGCTGGTCGAAGTCTCGTGGCCCTCTGTCAGAATCCAGAGTTTCAAGAAGATCGGAGGGGGTCAAAATTTCGGCCAAAAACGACAGTGTTACCCCTTATGTTTTTTTTTTCAGGTCAAAACTTTGACATCCGATATCTCGGCTCTGGAAGGGTCTAGAGCCTCCATTTTTGCGCACTGGTCGAAGTCTTGTGGCCCTCTGTCAGAATCCAGAGTTTCAAGAAGATCGGAGAGGGTCAAAATTTCGGCCAAAAATGACAGTGTTACCCCTTATGTTTTTTTTTTTTGGGTCAAAACTTTGACATCCGATATCTCGGCGCTGGAAGGGTCTAGAGCCTCAATTTTTGCGCGCTGGTCGAAGTCTCGTGGCCCTCTGTCAGAATCCAGAGTTTCAAGAAGATCGGAGGGGGTCAAAATTTCGGCCAAAAACGACAGTGTTACCCCTTATGTTTTTTTTTTCAGGTCAAAACTTTGACATCCGATATCTCGGCTCTGGAAGGGTCTAGAGCCTCCATTTTTGCGCGCTGGTCGAAGTCTCGTGGCCCTCTGTCAGAATCCAGAGTTTCAAGAAGATCGGAGGGGGTCAAAATTTCGGCCAAAAACGACAGTGTTACCCCTTATGTTTTTTTTTTCAGGTCAAAACTTTGACATCCGATATCTCGGCTCTGGAAGGGTCTAGAGCCTCCATTTTTGCGCGCTGGTCGAAGTCTCGTGGCCCTCTGTCAGAATCCAGAGTTTCAAGAAGATCGGAGGGGGTCAAAATTTCGGCCAAAAACGACAGTGTTACCCCTTATGTTTTTTTTTTCGAGTCAAAACTTTGACATCCGATATCTCGGCTCTGGAAGGGTCTAGAGCCTCCATTTTTGCGCGCTGGTCGAAGTCTCGTGGCCCTCTGTCAGAATCCAGAGTTTCAAGAAGATCGGAGGGGGTCAAAATTTCGGCCAAAAACGACAGTGTTACCCCTTATGTTTTTTTTTCAGGTCAAAACTTTGACATCCGATATCTCGGCTCTGGAAGGGTCTAGAGCCTCCATTTTTGCGCGCTGGTCGAAGTCTCGTGGCCCTCTGTCAGAATCCAGAGTTTCAAGAAGATCGGAGGGGGTCAAAATTTCGGCCAAAAACGACAGTGTTACGCCTTATGTTTTTTTTTCAGGTCAAAACTTTGACATCCGATATCTCGGCTCTGGAAGGGTCTAGAGCCTCCATTTTTGCGCGCTGGTCGAAGTCTCGTGGCCCTCTGTCAGAATCCAGAGTTTCAAGAAGATCGGAGAGGGTCAAAATTTTTGCCAAAAACGACAGTGTTACCCCTTATGTTTTTTTTTTTCGGGTCAAAACTTTGACATCCGATATCTCAGCTCTGGAAGGGTCTAGAGCCTCCATTTTTGCGCGCTGGTCAAAGTCTCGTGGCCCTCTGTCAGAATCCAGAGTTTCAAGAAGATCGGAGGGGGTCGAAATTTCGGCCAAAACGACAGTGTTACCCCTTATGTTTTTTTTTCAGGTCAAAACTTTGACATCCGATATCTCGGCTCTGGAAGGGTCTAGAGCCTCCATTTTTGCGCGCTGGTCGAAGTCTCGTGGCCCTCTGTCAGAATCCAGAGTTTCAAGAAGATCGGAGGGGGTCAAAATTTCGGCCAAAAACGACAGTGTTACCCCTTATGTTTTTTTTTTTCAGGTCAAAACTTTGACATCCGATATCTCGGCTCTGGAAGGGTCTAGAGCCTCCATTTTTGCGCACTGGTCGAAGTCTCGTGGCCCTCTGTCAGAATCCAGAGTTTCAAGAAGATCGGAGAGGGTCAAAATTTCGGCCAAAAATGACAGTGTTACCCCTTATGTTTTTTTTTTTTTGGGTCAAAACTTTGACATCCGATATCTCGGCGCTGGAAGGGTCTAGAGCCTCAATTTTTGCGCGCTGGTCGAAGTCTCGTGGCCCTCTGTCAGAATCCAGAGTTTCAAGAAGATCGGAGGGGGTCAAAATTTCGGCCAAAAACGACAGTGTTACCCCTTATGTTTTTTTTTTTCAGGTCAAAACTTTGACATCCGATATCTCGGCTCTGGAAGGGTCTAGAGCCTCCATTTTTGCGAGCTGGTCGAAGTCTCGTGGCCCTCTGTCAGAATCCAGAGTTTCAAGAAGATCGGAGGGGGTCAAAATTTCGGCCAAAAACGACAGTGTTACCCCTTATGTTTTTTTTTTCAGGTCAAAACTTTGACATCCGATATCTCGGCTCTGGAAGGGTCTAGAGCCTCCATTTTTGCGCGCTGGTCGAAGTCTCGTGGCCCTCTGTCAGAATCCAGAGTTTCAAGAAGATCGGAGGGGGTCAAAATTTCGGCCAAAAACGACAGTGTTACCCCTTATGTTTTTTTTTTCGAGTCAAAACTTTGACATCCGATATCTCGGCTCTGGAAGGGTCTAGAGCCTCCATTTTTGCGCGCTGGTCGAAGTCTCGTGGCCCTCTGTCAGAATCCAGAGTTTCAAGAAGATCGGAGGGGGTCAAAATTTCGGCCAAAAACGACAGTGTTACCCCTTATGTTTTTTTTTTCAGGTCAACACTTTGACATCCGATATCTCGGCTCTGGAAGGGTCTAGAGCCTCCATTTTTGCGCACTGGTCGAAGTCTCGTGGCCCTCTGTCAGAATCCAGAGTTTCAAGAAGATCGGAGAGGGTCAAAATTTCGGCCAAAAATGACAGTGTTACCCCTTATGTTTTTTTTTTTTGGGTCAAAACTTTGACATCCGATATCTCGGCGCTGGAAGGGTCTAGAGCCTCAATTTTTGCGCGCTGGTCGAAGTCTCGTGGCCCTCTGTCAGAATCCAGAGTTTCAAGAAGATCGGAGGGGGTCAAAATTTCGGCCAAAAACGACAGTGTTACCCCTTATGTTTTTTTTTCAGGTCAAAACTTTGACATCCGATATCTCGGCTCTGGAAGGGTCTAGAGCCTCCATTTTTGCGCGCTGGTCGAAGTCTCGTGGCCCTCTGTCAGAATCCAGAGTTTCAAGAAGATCAGAGGGGGTCAAAATTTCGGCCAAAAACGACAGTGTTACCCCTTATGTTTTTTTTTCAGGTCAAAACTTTGACATCCGATATCTCGGCTCTGGAAGGGTCTAGAGCCTCCATTTTTGCGCGCTGGTCGAAGTCTCGTGGCCCTCTGTCAGAATCCAGAGTTTCAAGAAGATCGGAGGGGGTCAAAATTTCGGCCAAAAACGACAGTGTTACCCCTTATGTTTTTTTTTTCGAGTCAAAACTTTGACATCCGATATCTCGGCTCTGGAAGGGTCTAGAGCCTCCATTTTTGCGCGCTGGTCGAAGTCTCGTGGCCCTCTGTCAGAATCCAGAGTTTCAAGAAGATCGGAGGGGGTCAAAATTTCGGCCAAAAACGACAGTGTTACCCCTTATGTTTTTTTTTCAGGTCAAAACTTTGACATCCGATATCTCGGCTCTGGAAGGGTCTAGAGCCTCCATTTTTGCGCGCTGGTCGAAGTCTCGTGGCCCTCTGTCAGAATCCAGAGTTTCAAGAAGATCGGAGGGGGTCAAAATTTCGGCCAAAAACGACAGTGTTACGCCTTATGTTTTTTTTTCAGGTCAAAACTTTGACATCCGATATCTCGGCTCTGGAAGGGTCTAGAGCCTCCATTTTTGCGCGCTGGTCGAAGTCTCGTGGCCCTCTGTCAGAATCCAGAGTTTCAAGAAGATCGGAGAGGGTCAAAATTTTTGCCAAAAACGACAGTGTTACCCCTTATGTTTTTTTTTTTCGGGTCAAAACTTTGACATCCGATATCTCAGCTCTGGAAGGGTCTAGAGCCTCCATTTTTGCGCGCTGGTCAAAGTCTCGTGGCCCTCTGTCAGAATCCAGAGTTTCAAGAAGATCGGAGGGGGTCAAAATTTCGGCCAAAACGACAGTGTTACCCCTTATGTTTTTTTTTCAGGTCAAAACTTTGACATCCGATATCTCGGCTCTGGAAGGGTCTAGAGCCTCCATTTTTGCGCGCTGGTCGAAGTCTCGTGGCCCTCTGTCAGAATCCAGAGTTTCAAGAAGATCGGAGGGGGTCAAAATTTCGGCCAAAAACGACAGTGTTACCCCTTATGTTTTTTTTTTTTCAGGTCAAAACTTTGACATCCGATATCTCGGCTCTGGAAGGGTCTAGAGCCTCAATTTTTGCGCGCTGGTCGAAGTCTCGTGGCCCTCTGTCAGAATCCAGAGTTTCAAGAAGATCGGAGGGGGTCAAAATTTCGGCCAAAAACGACAGTGTTACCCCTTATGTTTTTTTTTCAGGTCAAAACTTTGACATCCGATATCTCGGCTCTGGAAGGGTCTAGAGCCTCCATTTTTGCGCACTGGTCGAAGTCTCGTGGCCCTCTGTCAGAATCCAGAGTTTCAAGAAGATCGGAGAGGGTCAAAATTTCGGCCAAAAATGACAGTGTTACCCCTTATGTTTTTTTTTGGGGTCAAATCTTTGACATCCGATATCTCGGCGCTGGAAGGGTCTAGAGCCTCAATTTTTGCGCGCTGGTCGGAGTCTCGTGGCCCTCTGTCAGAATCCAGAGTTTCAAGAAGATCGGAGGGGGTCAAAATTTCGGCCAAAAACGACAGTGTTACCCCTTATGTTTTTTTTTTCAGGTCAAAACTTTGACATCCGATATCTCGGCTCTGGAAGGGTCTAGAGCCTCCATTTTTGCGCGCTGGTCGAAGTCTCGTGGCCCTCTGTCAGAATCCAGAGTTTCAAGAAGATCGGAGGGGGTCAAAATTTCGGCCAAAAACGACAGTGTTACCCCTTATGTTTTTTTTTTCAGGTCAAAACTTTGACATCCGATATCTCGGCTCTGGAAGGGTCTAGAGCCTCCATTTTTGCGCGCTGGTCGAAGTCTCGTGGCCCTCTGTCAGAATCCAGAGTTTCAAGAAGATCGGAGGGGGTCAAAATTTCGGCCAAAAACGACAGTGTTACCCCTTATGTTTTTTTTTTTCGAGTCAAAACTTTGACATCCGATATCTCGGCTCTGGAAGGGTCTAGAGCCTCCATTTTTGCGCGCTGGTCGAAGTCTCGTGGCCCTCTGTCAGAATCCAGAGTTTCAAGAAGATCGGAGGGGGTCAAAATTTCGGCCAAAAACGACAGTGTTACCCCTTATGTTTTTTTTTCAGGTCAAAACTTTGACATCCGATATCTCGGCTCTGGAAGGGTCCTTGTTAGCGCGCCTGACTCTCATGCCGGAGACCCGGGTTCGAGACCCGCTCGGAGCGAGGCGAGTTGGACCCGGGTGTGTGAGGGGTTACATGAGCTTTGTAATGCAACCGTTATTTATTCACTGTATGGTTTCCATGGTGACGCGTCATTGCTTGTCACGTGACACACCGCAGCACAGCCACAACAGCTCTGAATGAATGAGCTGCTTTATTCAAGTATTGCAGGAAAAAGGCAAAATGAATGTGTGACAGGGATGTTGGTTCGGTGAATGGGTGATGGAAGGAGACACAGGGTCGGCGAATACTGGAGCTCATGCACTTTATTGAGTTACTTTCTCTCCCCACAGCGCTTGCTCGCGCTCACACAATTAATTCAGAATATTTCAAAAACAAATCACATATAAAACAGTACTCTTCCCGCTGGATTCAGCTTCTTAGGTCACAAATGCAGCAACACTCTTTCCACTGAAACAGCTTGCAGCCCAGCGTTTTCTCTCGACAGCGCGTGCACGAGCTCCCAGTCTCTCTCTCTCCACACTCTGTCAGCATGGCCCGCCTACCGCTCGGCTCCCCCCTCGCTCTCCAGCCACAGACCGCGCTGCACAACGCTCCCCATGCAAATCCAATCTCTATGACAATATTTTAAATACTCGACGGGCCGGATTAAACAGCCTAACGGGCCGCATGTGGCCCGCGGGCCGTAGTTTGCCCACCCCTGCTCTAGACCCTTCCAGAGCCGAGATATCGGATGTTAAAGTTTTGACCTGAAAAAAAAAACATAAGGGGTAACACTGTCGTTTTTGGCCGAAATTTTGACCCCCTCCGATCTTCTTGAAACTCTGGATTCTGACAGAGGGCCACGAGACTTCGACCAGCGTGCAAAAATGGAGGCTCTAGACCCTTCCAGAGCCGAGATATCGGATGTCAAAGTTTTGACCTGAAAAAAAAAACATAAGGGGTAACACTGTCGTTTTTGGCCGAAATTTTGACCCCCTCCGATCTTCTTGAAACTCTGGATTCTGACAGAGGGCCACGAGACTTCGACCAGCGCGCAAAAATGGAGGCTCTAGACCCTTCCAGAGCCGAGATATCGGATGTCAAAGTTTTGACCTGAAAAAAAAACATAAGGGGTAACACTGTCGTTTTTGGCCGAAATTTTGACCCCCTCCGATCTTCTTGAAACTCTGGATTCTGACAGAGGGCCACGAGACTTCGACCAGCGCGCAAAAATGGAGGCTCTAGACCCTTCCAGAGCCGAGATATCGGATGTCAAAGCTTTGACCTGAAAAAAAAACATAAGGGGTAACACTGTCGTTTTTGGCCGAAATTTTGACCCCCTCCGATCTTCTTGAAACTCTGGATTCTGACAGAGGGCCACGAGACTTCGACCAGCGCGCAAAAATGGAGGCTCTAGACCCTTCCAGAGCCGAGATATCGGATGTCAAAGTTTTGACCCCAAAAAAAAAACATAAGGGGTAACACTGTCGTTTTTGGCCGAAATTTTGACCCTCTCCGATCTTCTTGAAACTCTGGATTCTGACAGAGGGCCACGAGACTTCGACCAGCGCGCAAAAATGGAGGCTCTAGACCCTTCCAGAGCCGAGATATCGGATGTCAAAGTTTTGACCTGAAAAAAAAACATAAGGGGTAACACTGTCGTTTTGGCCGAAATTTTGACCCCCTCCGATCTTCTTGAAACTCTGGATTCTGACAGAGGGCCACGAGACTTCGACCAGCGCGCAAAAATGGAGGCTCTAGACCCTTCCAGAGCTGAGATATCGGATGTCAAAGTTTTGACCCGAAAAAAAAAAAAAACATAAGGGGTAACACTGTCGTTTTTGGCAAAAATTTTGACCCTCTCCGATCTTCTTGAAACTCTGGATTCTGACAGAGGGCCACGAGACTTCGACCAGCGCGCAAAAATGGAGGCTCTAGACCCTTCCAGAGCCGAGATATCGGATGTCAAAGTTTTGACCTGAAAAAAAAAAACATAAGGGGTAACACTGTCGTTTTTGGCCGAAATTTTGACCCCCTCCGATCTTCTTGAAACTCTGGATTCTGACAGAGGGCCACGAGACTTCGACCAGCGCGCAAAAATGGAGGCTCTAGACCCTTCCAGAGCCGAGATATCGGATGTCAAAGTTTTGACCTGAAAAAAAAAACATAAGGGGTAACACTGTCGTTTTTGGCCGAAATTTTGACCCCCTCCGATCTTCTTGAAACTCTGGATTCTGACAGAGGGCCACGAGACTTCGACCAGCGCGCAAAAATGGAGGCTCTAGACCCTTCCAGAGCCGAGATATCGGATGTCAAAGTTTTGACTCGAAAAAAAAAAAACATAAGGGGTAACACTGTCGTTTTTGGCCGAAATTTTGACCCCCTCCGATCTTCTTGAAACTCTGGATTCTGACAGAGGGCCACGAGACTTCGACCAGCGCGCAAAAATGGAGGCTCTAGACCCTTCCAGAGCCGAGATATCGGATGTCAAAGTTTTGACCTGAAAAAAAAACATAAGGGGTAACACTGTCGTTTTTGGCCGAAATTTTGACCCCCTCCGATCTTCTTGAAACTCTGGATTCTGACAGAGGGCCACGAGACTTCGACCAGCGCGCAAAAATGGAGGCTCTAGACCCTTCCAGAGCCGAGATATCGGATGTCAAAGTTTTGACCTGAAAAAAAAAACATAAGGGGTAACACTGTCGTTTTTGGCCGAAATTTTGACCCCCTCCGATCTTCTTGAAACTCTGGATTCTGACAGAGGGCCACGAGACTTCGACCAGCGCGCAAAAATGGAGGCTCTAGACCCTTCCAGAGCCGAGATATCGGATGTCAAAGTTTTGACCAGAAAAAAAAAACATAAGGGGTAACACTGTCGTTTTTGGCCGAAATTTTGACCCTCTCCGATCTTCTTGAAACTCTGGATTCTGACAGAGGGCCACGAGACTTCGACCAGCGCGCAAAAATGGAGGCTCTAGACCCTTCCAGAGCCGAGATATCGGATGTCAAAGTTTTGACCTGAAAAAAAAAACATAAGGGGTAACACTGTCGTTTTTGGCCGAAATTTTGACCCCCTCCGATCTTCTTGAAACTCTGGATTCTGACAGAGGGCCACGAGACTTCGACCAGCGCGCAAAAATGGAGGCTCTAGACCCTACCAGAGCCGAGATATCGGATGTCAAAGTTTTGACCTGAAAAAAAAAAACATAAGGGGTAACACTGTCGTTTTTGGCCGAAATTTTGACCCCCTCCGATCTTCTTGAAACTCTGGATTCTGACAGAGGGCCACGAGACTTCGACCAGCGCGCAAAAATGGAGGCTCTAGACCCTTCCAGAGCCGAGATATCGGATGTCAAAGTTTTGACCTGAAAAAAAAACATAAGGGGTAACACTGTCGTTTTTGGCCGAAATTTTGACCCCCTCCGATCTTCTTGAAACTCTGGATTCTGACAGAGGGCCACGAGACTTCGACCAGCGCGCAAAAATTGAGGCTCTAGACCCTTCCAGCGCCGAGATATTGGCTAGAGACTGCAGCCTCTAGCGTGTGTCGCTAGAGCGCCTATTGAGATCGGGGAGTGAGGTTTACTCGCACAGCAACTACTAGCTGGCCTCCGTTACACTCACGCCGCAGAGTCAGACCGTTTTTTGTAATTTGTCATATGCAATTTATAACTAATATCCCAGGAACCAGAACGTTTGCACGATTGAATCATTGACATTTCAGCACTCCTTCAGACAGCGACTTAAGCACAACAAGGCTCCTTGTTGCACGTTAATGTTTTTTCCTTTTTTGGAAACTCACAGAGAAAAAAAATGTTAGTAACCACTGTACACCTGATTAGTATTCATTTGATTTTTAGTTTTTCTTTTGATATTTAGTTTCTTTTCTCCTCTGTATTTGTCTCTTGGACTGCTTCCGGTTACCTTTATCGCCCGCCTCGCTACGCTCCCGTCTCTGCCGTTTGTTCAATAAATGTTCTTATCTGCTTTTGATTTTTACATTTTATCATACTTAAAATAAATTGGTACATTTTTTATTTTTATTTTATTTTTTTCACAAATGTATGACGTTTGTGTATTAAGTGCAATTTGATTACCATATGGAGTTTTAATAAAGTTGAATTAATGTAACGTTCCTTCATTGGTGCAGCATTCATTGGGGCGGCAGTGGCTCAGTGGTTCATGTGGGTTGTCTATAAACCGAAAGGTTGCTGGTTCAATCCTCGGTTCCACCTGACCAAGTGTCGAGATGTGAGCACCATGGACCATGAGCAAGACACCTAACCCCAGCTGCTCCCGACGAGCTGGATGGCGCCTTGCATGGCTGCCGTCGGTGTGTGTGTGAATGGGTGAATGTGAGGCAAATTGTAAAGCGCTTTGGTGGCCATTGGGTCTAAGGAAGCGCTATATAAATGCAGTCCATTTACCATTTCTCTAATTTTTACTCTACTACGTGTACACTTGCTGGTGTTTTGTTTCTACTTTACTGTTAGGCTCATTAAATAATACTAAGGATAAACAATATTTAAAAAGAATATAAATATATATAAAATTAAAATAAATATAAAATTAAATAAAAACATAACCCCAAAATATAACAATGCTAAATGGGGATATCTATAGCATATAAATTAATATACTATGTAAATTACGTGATCCACGTAAATGGCCGGCCCTCTGTCAAATTTTGAAACCTAGTGTGGCCCTTGAGCCAAAAAGTTTGCCCACCCCTGGTCTAGAGCCTCCATTTTTGCGCGCTGGTCGAAGTCTCGTGGCCCTCTGTCAGAATCCAGAGTTTCAAGAAGATCGGAGGGGGTCAAAATTTCGGCCCAAAACGACAGTGTTACCCCTTATGTTTTTTTTTCAGGTCAAAACTTTGACATCCGATATCTCGGCTCTGGAAGGGTATAGAGCCTCCATTTTTGTGCGCTGGTCGAAGTCTCGTGGCCCTCTGTCAGAATCCAGAGTTTCAAGAAGATCGGAGGGGGTCAAAATTTCGGCCAAAAACGACAGTGTTACCCCTTATGTTTTTTTTTCAGGTCAAAACTTTGACATCCGATATCTCGGCTCTGAAGGGGTCTAGAGCCTCCATTTTTGCGCGCTGGTCGAAGTCTCATGGCCCTCTGTCAGAATCCAGAGTTTCAAGAAGATCGGAGAGGTTCAAAATTTCGGCCAAAAACGACAGTGTTACCCCTTATGTTTTTTTTTTTCGGGTCAAAACTTTGACATCCGATATCTCGGCTCTGGAAGGGTCTAGAGCCTCCATTTTTGCGCGCTGGTCGAAGTCTCGTGGCCCTCTGTCAGAATCCAGAGTTTCAAGAAGATCGGAGGGGGTCAAAATTTCGGCCAAAAACGACAGTGTTACCCCTTATGTTTTTTTTTTTCAGGTCAAAACTTTGACATCCGATATCTCGGCTCTGGAAGGGTCTAGAGCCTCCATTTTTGCGCGCTGGTCGAAGTCTCGTGGCCCTCTGTCAGAATCCAGAGTTTCAAGAAGATCGGAGGGGGTCAAAATTTCGGCCAAAAACGACAGTGTTACCCCTTATGTTTTTTTTTCAGGTCAAAACTTTGACATCCGATATCTCGGCTCTGGAAGGGTCTAGAGCCTCCATTTTTGCGCGCTGGTCGAAGTCTCGTGGCCCTCTGTCAGAATCCAGAGTTTCAAGAAGATCGGAGGGGGTCAAAATTTTGGCCAAAAATGACAGTGTTACCCCTTATATATTTTTTTTCGAGTCAAAACTTTGACATCCGATATCTCGGCTCTGGAAGGGTCTAGAGCCTCCATTTTTGCGCGATGGTCGAAGTCTCTTGGCCCTCTGTCAGAATCCAGAGTTTCAAGAAGATCGGAGGGGGTCAAAATTTCGGCCAAAAACGACAGTGTTACCCCTTATGTTTTTTTTTTCAGGTCAAAACTTTGACATCCGATATCTCGGCTCTGGAAGGGTCTAGAGCCTCCATTTTTGCGCGCTGGTCAAAGTCTCGTGGCCCTCTGTCAGAATCCAGAGTTTCAAGAAGATCGGAGGGGGTCAAAATTTCGGCCAAAAACGACAGTGTTACCCCTTATGTTTTTTTTTTCAGGTCAAAACTTTGACATCCGATATCTCGGCTCTGGTAGGGTCTAGAGCCTCCATTTTTGCGCGCTGGTCGAAGTCTCGTGGCCCTCTGTCAGAATCCAGAGTTTCAAGAAGATCGGAGGGGGTCAAAATTTCGGCCAAAAACGACAGTGTTACCCCTTATGTTTTTTTTTTCAGGTCAAAACTTTGACATCCGATATCTCGGCTCTGGAAGGGTCTAGAGCCTCCATTTTTGCGCGCTGGTCGAAGTCTCGTGGCCCTCTGTCAGAATCCAGAGTTTCAAGAAGATCGGAGAGGGTCAAAATTTCGGCCAAAAACGACAGTGTTACCCCTTATGTTTTTTTTTTCTGGTCAAAACTTTGACATCCGATATCTCGGCTCTGGAAGGGTCTAGAGCCTCCATTTTTGCGCGCTGGTCGAAGTCTCGTGGCCCTCTGTCAGAATCCAGAGTTTCAAGAAGATCGGAGGGGGTCAAAATTTCGGCCAAAAACGACAGTGTTACCCCTTATGTTTTTTTTTTTCAGGTCAAAACTTTGACATCCGATATCTCGGCTCTGGAAGGGTCTAGAGCCTCCATTTTTGCGCGCTGGTCGAAGTCTCGTGGCCCTCTGTCAGAATCCAGAGTTTCAAGAAGATCGGAGGGGGTCAAAATTTCGGCCAAAAACGACAGTGTTACCCCTTATGTTTTTTTTTTCAGGTCAAAACTTTGACATCCGATATCTCGGCTCTGGAAGGGTCTAGAGCCTCCATTTTTGCGCGCTGGTCGAAGTCTCGTGGCCCTCTGTCAGAATCCAGAGTTTCAAGAAGATCGGAGAGGGTCAAAATTTTTTCCAAAAACGACAGTGTTACAACTTATGTTTTTTTTTTTTCGGGTCAAAACTTTGACATCCGATATCTCAGCTCTGGAAGGGTCTAGAGCCTCCATTTTTGCGCGCTGGTCAAAGTCTCGTGGCCCTCTGTCAGAATCCAGAGTTTCAAGAAGATCGGAGGGGGTCAAAATTTCGGCCAAAACGACAGTGTTACCCCTTATGTTTTTTTTTTCAGGTCAAAACTTTGACATCCGATATCTCGGCTCTGGAAGGGTCTAGAGCCTCCATTTTTGCGCGCTGGTCGAAGTCTCGTGGCCCTCTGTCAGAATCCAGAGTTTCAAGAAGATCGGAGGGGGTCAAAATTTCGGCCAAAAACGACAGTGTTACCCCTTATGTTTTTTTTTTTTCAGGTCAAAACTTTGACATCCGATATCTCGGCTCTGGAAGGGTCTAGAGCCTCCATTTTTGCGCGCTGGTCGAAGTCTCGTGGCCCTCTGTCAGAATCCAGAGTTTCAAGAAGATCGGAGGGGGTCAAAATTTCGGCCAAAAACGACAGTGTTACCCCTTATGTTTTTTTTCAGGTCAAAACTTTGACATCCGATATCTCGGCTCTGGAAGGGTCTAGAGCCTCCATTTTTGCGCGCTGGTCGAAGTCTCGTGGCCCTCTGTCAGAATCCAGAGTTTCAAGAAGATCGGAGAGGGTCAAAATTTCGGCCAAAAACGACAGTGTTACCCCTTATGTTTTTTTTTTTGGGTCAAAACTTTGACATCCGATATCTCGGCTCTGGAAGGGTCTAGAGCCTCCATTTTTGCGCGCTGGTCGAAGTCTCGTGGCCCTCTGTCAGAATCCAGAGTTTCAAGAAGATCGGAGGGGGTCAAAATTTCGGCCAAAAACGACAGTGTTACCCCTTATGTTTTTTTTTTCAGGTCAAAACTTTGACATCCGATATCTCGGCTCTGGGAGGGTCTAGAGCCTCCATTTTTGCGCACTGGTCGAAGTCTCGTGGCCCTCTGTCAGAATCCAGAGTTTCAAGAAGATCGGAGAGGGTCAAAATTTCGGCCAAAAACGACAGTGTTACCCCTTATGTTTTTTTTTTTTTGGGTCAAAACTTTGACATCCGATATCTCGGCGCTGGAAGGGTCTAGAGCCTCAATTTTTGCGCGCTGGTCGAAGTCTCGTGGCCCTCTGTCAGAATCCAGAGTTTCAAGAAGATCGGAGGGGGTCAAAATTTCGGCCAAAAACGACAGTGTTACCCCTTATGTTTTTTTTTCAGGTCAAAACTTTGACATCCGATATCTCGGCTCTGGAAGGGTCTAGAGCCTCGATTTTTGCGCGCTGGTCGAAGTCTCGTGGCCCTCTGTCAGAATCCAGAGTTTCAAGAAGATCGGAGGGGGTCAAAATTTCGGCCAAAAACGACAGTGTTACCCCTTATGTTTTTTTTTCAGGTCAAAACTTTGACATCCGATATCTCGGCTCTGGAAGGGTCTAGAGCCTCCATTTTTGCGCGCTGGTCGAAGTCTCGTGGCCCTCTGTCAGAATCCAGAGTTTCAAGAAGATCGGAGGGGGTCAAAATTTCGGCCAAAAACGACAGTGTTACCCCTTATGTTTTTTTTCAGGTCAAAACTTTGACATCCGATATCTCGGCTCTGGAAGGGTCTAGAGCCTCCATTTTTGCGCGCTGGTCGAAGTCCCGTGGCCCTCTGTCAGAATCCAGAGTTTCAAGAAGATCGGAGAGGGTCAAAATTTCGGCCAAAAACGACAGTGTTACCCCTTATGTTTTTTTTTTTGGGGTCAAAACTTTGACATCCGATATCTCGGCTCTGGAAGGGTCTAGAGCCTCCATTTTTGCGCGCTGGTCGAAGTCTCGTGGCCCTCTGTCAGAATCCAGAGTTTCAAGAAGATCAGAGGGGGTCAAAATTTCGGCCAAAAACGACAGTGTTACCCCTTATGTTTTTTTTTTCAGGTCAAAACTTTGACATCCGATATCTCGGCTCTGGGAGGGTCTAGAGCCTCCATTTTTGCGCACTGGTCGAAGTCTCGTGGCCCTCTGTCAGAATCCAGAGTTTCAAGAAGATCGGAGAGGGTCAAAATTTCGGCCAAAAACGACAGTGTTACCCCTTATGTTTTTTTTTTTTGGGTCAAAACTTTGACATCCGATATCTCGGCGCTGGAAGGGTCTAGAGCCTCAATTTTTGCGCGCTGGTCGAAGTCTCGTGGCCCTCTGTCAGAATCCAGAGTTTCAAGAAGATCGGAGGGGGTCAAAATTTCGGCCAAAAACGACAGTGTTACCCCTTATGTTTTTTTTTCAGGTCAAAACTTTGACATCCGATATCTCGGCTCTGGAAGGGTCTAGAGCCTCGATTTTTGCGCGCTGGTCGAAGTCTCGTGGCCCTCTGTCAGAATCCAGAGTTTCAAGAAGATCGCAGGGGGTCAAAATTTCGGCCAAAAACGACAGTGTTACCCCTTATGTTTTTTTTTCAGGTCAAAACTTTGACATCCGATATCTCGGCTCTGGAAGGGTCTAGAGCCTCCATTTTTGCGCGCTGGTCGAAGTCTCGTGGCCCTCTGTCAGAATCCAGAGTTTCAAGAAGATCGGAGGGGGTCAAAATTTCGGCCAAAAACGACAGTGTTACCCCTTATGTTTTTTTTTTTCAGGTCAAAACTTTGACATCCGATATCTCGGCTCTGGAAGGGTCTAGAGCCTCCATTTTTGCGCGCTGGTCGAAGTCTCGTGGCCCTCTGTCAGAATCCAGAGTTTCAAGAAGATCGGAGGGGTTCAAAATTTCGGCCAAAAACGACAGTGTTACCCCTTATGTTTTTTTTTCAGGTCAAAACTTTGACATCCGATATCTCGGCTCTGGAAGGGTCTAGAGCCTCCATTTTTGCGCGCTGGTCGAAGTCTCGTGGCCCTCTGTCAGAATCCAGAGTTTCAAGAAGATCGGAGGGGGTCAAAATTTCGGGCAAAAACGACAGTGTTACCCCTTATGTTTTTTTTTTTCAGGTCAAAACTTTGACATCCGATATCTCGGCTCTGGAAGGGTCTAGAGCCTCCATTTTTGCGCGCTGGTCGAAGTCTCGTGGCCCTCTGTCAGAATCCAGAGTTTCAAGAAGATCGGAGAGGGTCAAAATTTCGGCCAAAAACGACAGTGTTACCCCTTATGTTTTTTTTTTCAGGTCAAAACTTTGACATCCGATATCTCGGCTCTGGAAGGGTCTAGAGCCTCCATTTTTGCGCGCTGGTCGAAGTCTCGTGGCCCTCTGTCAGAATCCAGAGTTTCAAGAAGATCGGAGAGGGTCAAAATTTCGGCCAAAAACGACAGTGTTACCCCTTATGTTTTTTTTTTTGGGTCAAAACTTTGACATCCGATATCTCGGCGCTGGAAGGGTCTAGAGCCTCCATTTTTGCGCGCTGGTCGAAGTCTCGTGGCCCTCTGTCAGAATCCAGAGTTTCAAGAAGATCGGAGGGGGTCAAAATTTCGGCCAAAAACGACAGTGTTACCCCTTATGTTTTTTTTTTTCAGGTCAAAACTTTGACATCCGATATCTCGGCTCTGGAAGGGTCTAGAGCCTCCATTTTTGCGCGCTGGTCGAAGTCTCGTGGCCCTCTGTCAGAATCCAGAGTTTCAAGAAGATCGGAGGGGGTCAAAATTTCGGCCAAAAACGACAGTGTTACCCCTTATGTTTTTTTTTCAGGTCAAAACTGAAACTGAAACTGAAACTGACATCCGATATCTCGGCTCTGGAAGGGTCCTTGTTAGCGCGCCTGACTCTCATGCCGGAGACCCGGGTTCGAGACCCGCTCGGAGCGAGGCGAGTTGGACCCGGGTGTGTGAGGGGTTACATGAGCTTTGTAATGCAACCGTTATTTATTCACTGTATGGTTTCCATGGTGACGCGTCATTGCTTGTCACGTGACACACCGCAGCACAGCCACAACAGCTCTGAATGAATGAGCTGCTTTATTCAAGTATTGCAGGAAAAAGGCAAAATGAATGTGTGACAGGGATGTTGGTTCGGTGAATGGGTGATGGAAGGAGACACAGGGTCGGCGAATACTGGAGCTCATGCACTTTATTGAGTTACTTTCTCTCCCCACAGCGCTTGCTCGCGCTCACACAATTAATTCAGAATATTTCAAAAACAAATCACATATAAAACAGTACTCTTCCCGCTGGATTCAGCTTCTTAGGTCACAAATGCAGCAACACTCTTTCCACTGAAACAGCTTGCAGCCCAGCGTTTTCTCTCGACAGCGCGTGCACGAGCTCCCAGTCTCTCTCTCTCCACACTCTGTCAGCATGGCCCGCCTACCGCTCGGCTCCCCCCTCGCTCTCCAGCCACAGACCGCGCTGCACAACGCTCCCCATGCAAATCCAATCTCTATGACAATATTTTAAATACTCGACGGGCCGGATTAAACAGCCTAACGGGCCGCATGTGGCCCGCGGGCCGTAGTTTGCCCACCCCTGCTCTAGACCCTTCCAGAGCCGAGATATCGGATGTTAAAGTTTTGACCTGAAAAAAAAAAACATAAGGGGTAACACTGTCGTTTTTGGCCGAAATTTTGACCCCCTCCGATCTTCTTGAAACTCTGGATTCTGACAGAGGGCCACGAGACTTCGACCAGCGTGCAAAAATGGAGGCTCTAGACCCTTCCAGAGCCGAGATATCGGATGTCAAAGTTTTGACCTGAAAAAAAAAACATAAGGGGTAACACTGTCGTTTTTGGCCGAAATTTTGACCCCCTCCGATCTTCTTGAAACTCTGGATTCTGACAGAGGGCCACGAGACTTCGACCAGCGCGCAAAAATGGAGGCTCTAGACCCTTCCAGAGCCGAGATATCGGATGTCAAAGTTTTGACCCAAAAAAAAAAAACATAAGGGGTAACACTGTCGTTTTTGGCCGAAATTTTGACCCTCTCCGATCTTCTTGAAACTCTGGATTCTGACAGAGGGCCACGAGACTTCGACCAGCGCGCAAAAATGGAGGCTCTAGACCCTTCCAGAGCCGAGATATCGGATGTCAAAGTTTTGACCTGAAAAAAAAACATAAGGGGTAACACTGTCGTTTTGGCCGAAATTTTGACCCCCTCCGATCTTCTTAAAACTCTGGATTCTGACAGAGGGCCACGAGACTTCGACCAGCGCGCAAAAATGGAGGCTCTAGACCCTTCCAGAGCTGAGATATCGGATGTCAAAGTTTTGACCCGAAAAAAAAAAAAACATAAGGGGTAACACTGTCGTTTTTGGCAAAAATTTTGACCCTCTCCGATCTTCTTGAAACTCTGGATTCTGACAGAGGGCCACGAGACTTCGACCAGCGCGCAAAAATGGAGGCTCTAGACCCTTCCAGAGCCGAGATATCGGATGTCAAAGTTTTGACCTGAAAAAAAAAACATAAGGGGTAACACTGTCGTTTTTGGCCAAAATTTTGACCCCCTCCGATCTTCTTGAAACTCTGGATTCTGACAGAGGGCCACGAGACTTCGACCAGCGCGCAAAAATGGAGGCTCTAGACCCTTCCAGAGCCGAGATATCGGATGTCAAAGTTTTGACCTGAAAAAAAAACATAAGGGGTAACACTGTCGTTTTTGGTCGAAATTTTGACCCCCTCCGATCTTCTTGAAACTCTGGATTCTGACAGAGGGCCACGAGACTTCGACCAGCGCGCAAAAATGGAGGCTCTAGACCCTTCCAGAGCCGAGATATCGGATGTCAAAGTTTTGACTCGAAAAAAAAAAAAACATAAGGGGTAACACTGTCGTTTTTGGCCGAAATTTTGACCCCCTCCGATCTTCTTGAAACTCTGGATTCTGACAGAGGGCCACGAGACTTCGACCAGCGCGCAAAAATGGAGGCTCTAGACCCTTCCAGAGCCGAGATATCGGATGTCAAAGTTTTGACCTGAAAAAAAAACATAAGGGGTAACACTGTCGTTTTTGGCCGAAATTTTGACCCCCTCCGATCTTCTTGAAACTCTGGATTCTGACAGAGGGCCACGAGACTTCGACCAGCGCGCAAAAATGGAGGCTCTAGACCCTTCCAGAGCCGAGATATCGGATGTCAAAGTTTTGACCTGAAAAAAAAAACATAAGGGGTAACACTGTCGTTTTTGGCCGAAATTTTGACCCCCTCCGATCTTCTTGAAACTCTGGATTCTGACAGAGGGCCACGAGACTTCGACCAGCGCGCAAAAATGGAGGCTCTAGACCCTTCCAGAGCCGAGATATCGGATGTCAAAGTTTTGACCCGAAAAAAAAAACATAAGGGGTAACACTGTCGTTTTTGGCCGAAATTTTGACCCTCTCCGATCTTCTTGAAACTCTGGATTCTGACAGAGGGCCACGAGACTTCGACCAGCGCGCAAAAATGGAGGCTCTAGACCCTTCCAGAGCCGAGATATCGGATGTCAAAGTTTTGACCTGAAAAAAAAACATACACTCTAAAAAATGCTGGGTTGTTTTAACCCAATTTGGGGTAAAATATGGACAAACCCAGCCAACTGGGTTAAAAATATAATTTAAAAATGTAACCCAATGGCTGGGTTTGTCCATATTTTACCCAAAATTGGGTTAAAATAACCCAGCATTTTTTAGAGTGTAAGGGGTAACACTGTCGTTTTTGGCCGAAATTTTGACCCCCTCCGATCTTCTTGAAACTCTGGATTCTGACAGAGGGCCACGAGACTTCGACCAGCGCGCAAAAATGGAGGCTCTAGACCCTTCCAGAGCCGAGATATCGGATGTCAAAGTTTTGACCTGAAAAAAAAAACATAAGGGGTAACACTGTCGTTTTTGGCCGAAATTTTGACCCCCTCCGATCTTCTTGAAACTCTGGATTCTGACAGAGGGCCACGAGACTTCGACCAGCGCGCAAAAATGGAGGCTCTAGACCCTTCCAGAGCCGAGATATCGGATGTCAAAGTTTTGACTCGAAAAAAAAAACATAAGGGGTAACACTGTCGTTTTTGGCCGAAATTTTGACCCCCTCCGATCTTCTTGAAACTCTGGATTCTGACAGAGGGCCACGAGACTTCGACCAGCGCGCAAAAATGGAGGCTCTAGACCCTTCCAGCGCCGAGATATTGGCTAGAGACTGCAGCCTCTAGCGTGTGTCGCTAGAGCGCCTATTGAGATCGGGGAGTGAGGTTTACTCGCACAGCAACTACTATGTTTTTTTTTTTCAGGTCAAAACTTTGACATCCGATATCTCGGCTCTGGAAGGGTCTAGAGCCTCCATTTTTGCGCGCTGGTCGAAGTCTCGTGGCCCTCTGTCAGAATCCAGAGTTTCAAGAAGATCGGAGAGGGTCAAAATTTTTGCCAAAAACGACAGTGTTACCCCTTATGTTTTTTTTTTTTCGGGTCAAAACTTTGACATCCGATATCTCAGCTCTGGAAGGGTCTAGAGCCTCCATTTTTGCGCGCTGGTCAAAGTCTCGTGGCCCTCTGTCAGAATCCAGAGTTTCAAGAAGATCGGAGGGGGTCAAAATTTCGGCCAAAACGACAGTGTTACCCCTTATGTTTTTTTTTCAGGTCAAAACTTTGACATCCGATATCTCGGCTCTGGAAGGGTCTAGAGCCTCCATTTTTGCGCGCTGGTCGAAGTCTCGTGGCCCTCTGTCAGAATCCAGAGTTTCAAGAAGATCGGAGGGGGTCAAAATTTCGGCCAAAAACGACAGTGTTACCCCTTATGTTTTTTTTTCAGGTCAAAACTTTGACATCCGATATCTCGGCTCTGGAAGGGTCTAGAGCCTCCATTTTTGCGCGCTGGTCGAAGTCTCGTGGCCCTCTGTCAGAATCCAGAGTTTCAAGAAGATCGGAGGGGGTCAAAATTTCGGCCAAAAACGACAGTGTTACCCCTTATGTTTTTTTTTCAGGTCAAAACTTTGACATCCGATATCTCGGCTCTGGAAGGGTCTAGAGCCTCCATTTTTGCGCGCTGGTCGAAGTCTCGTGGCCCTCTGTCAGAATCCAGAGTTTCAAGAAGATCGGAGAGGGTCAAAATTTCGGCCAAAAACGACAGTGTCACCCCTTACGTTTTTTTTTTTTGGGTCAAAACTTTGACATCCGATATCTCGGCTCTGGAAGGGTCTAGAGCCTCCATTTTTGCGCGCTGGTCGAAGTCTCGTGGCCCTCTGTCAGAATCCAGAGTTTCAAGAAGATCGGAGGGGGTCAAAATTTCGGCCAAAAACGACAGTGTTACCCCTTATGTTTTTTTTTTTCAGGTCAAAACTTTGACATCCGATATCTCGGCTCTGGGAGGGTCTAGAGCCTCCATTTTTGCGCACTGGTCGAAGTCTCGTGGCCCTCTGTCAGAATCCAGAGTTTCAAGAAGATCGGAGAGGGTCAAAATTTCGGCCAAAAACGACAGTGTTACCCCTTATGTTTTTTTTTTTTGGGTCAAAACTTTGACATCCGATATCTCGGCTCTGGAAGGGTCTAGAGCCTCCATTTTTGCGCGCTGGTCGAAGTCTCGTGGCCCTCTGTCAGAATCCAGAGTTTCAAGAAGATCGGAGAGGGTCAAAATTTCGGCCAAAAACGACAGTGTTACCCCTTATGTTTTTTTTTTTTTTGGGTCAAAACTTTGACATCCGATATCTCAGCTCTGGAAGGGTCTAGAGCCTCCATTTTTGCGCGCTGGTCGAAGTCTCGTGGCCCTCTGTCAGAATCCAGAGTTTCAAGAAGATCGGAGGGGGTCAAAATTTCGGCCAAAAACGACAGTGTTACCCCTTATGTTTTTTTTTTCAGGTCAAAACTTTGACATCCGATATCTCGGCTCTGGAAGGGTCCTTTTAGCGCGCCTGACTCTCATGCCGGAGACCCGGGTTCGAGACCCGCTCGGAGCGAGGCGAGTTGGACCCGGGTGTGTGAGGGGTTACATGAGCTTTGCAATGCAACCGTTATTTATTCACTGTATGGTTTCCATGGTGACGCGTCATTGCTTGTCACGTGACACACCGCAGCACAGCCACAACAGCTCTGAATGAATGAGCTGCTTTATTCAAGTATTGCAGGAAAAAGGCAAAATGAATGTGTGACAGGGATGTTGGTTCGGTGAATGGGTGATGGAAGGAGACACAGGGTCGGCGAATACTGGAGCTCATGCACTTTATTGAGTTACTTTCTCTCCCCACAGCGCTTGCTCGCGCTCACACAATTAATTCAGAATATTTCAAAAACAAATCACATATAAAACAGTACTCTTCCCGCTGGATTCAGCTTCTTAGGTCACAAATGCAGCAACACTCTTTCCACTGAAACAGCTTGCAGCCCAGCGTTTTCTCTCGACAGCGCGTGCACGAGCTCCCAGTCTCTCTCTCTCCACACTCTGTCAGCATGGCCCGCCTACCGCTCGGCTCCCCCCTCGCTCTCCAGCCACAGACCGCGCTGCACAACGCTCCCCATGCAAATCCAATCTCTATGACAATATTTTAAATACTCGACGGGCCGGATTAAACAGCCTAACGGGCCGCATGTGGCCCGCGGGCCGTAGTTTGCCCACCCCTGCTCTAGACCCTTCCAGAGCCGAGATATCGGATGTTAAAGTTTTGACCTGAAAAAAAAACATAAGGGGTAACACTGTCGTTTTTGGCCGAAATTTTGACCCCCTCCGATCTTCTTGAAACTCTGGATTCTGACAGAGGGCCATGAGACTTCGACCAGCGCGCAAAAATGGAGGCTCTAGACCCTTCCAGAGCCGAGATATCGGATGTCAAAGTTTTGACCTGAAAAAAAAAAACATAAGGGGTAACACTGTCGTTTTTGGCCGAAATTTTGACCCCCTCCGATCTTCTTGAAACTCTGGATTCTGACAGAGGGCCACGAGACTTCGACCAGCGCGCAAAAATGGAGGCTCTAGACCCTTCCAGAGCCGAGATATCGGATGTCAAAGTTTTGACCTGAAAAAAAAACATAAGGGGTAACACTGTCGTTTTTGGCCAAAATTTTGACCCCCTCCGATCTTCTTGAAACTCTGGATTCTGACAGAGGGCCACGAGACTTCGACCAGCGCGCAAAAATGGAGGCTCTAGACCCTTCCAGAGCCGAGATATCGGATGTCAAAGTTTTGACCTGAAAAAAAAAACATAAGGGGTAACACTGTCGTTTTTGGCCGAAATTTTGACCCCCTCCGATCTTCTTGAAACTCTGGATTCTGACAGAGGGCCACGAGACTTCGACCAGCGCGCAAAAATGGAGGCTCTAGACCCTTCCAGAGCCGAGATATCGGATGTCAAAGTTTTGACCTGAAAAAAAAACATAAGGGGTAACACTGTCGTTTTTGGCCGAAATTTTGACCCCCTCCGATCTTCTTGAAACTCTGGATTCTGACAGAGGGCCACGAGACTTCGACCAGCGCGCAAAAATGGAGGCTCTAGACCCTTCCAGAGCCGAGATATCGGATGTCAAAGTTTTGACCTGAAAAAAAAAACATAAGGGGTAACACTGTCGTTTTTGGCCGAAATTTTGACCCCCTCCGATCTTCTTGAAACTCTGGATTCTGACAGAGGGCCACGAGACTTCGACCAGCGCGCAAAAATGGAGGCTCTAGACCCTTCCAGAGCCGAGATATCGGATGTCAAAGTTTTGACCCCAAAAAAAAAACATAAGGGGTAACACTGTCGTTTTTGGCCGAAATTTTGACCCTCTCCGATCTTCTTGAAACTCTGGATTCTGACAGAGGGCCACGAGACTTCGACCAGCGCGCAAAAATGGAGGCTCTAGACCCTTCCAGAGCCGAGATATCGGATGTCAAAGTTTTGACCTGAAAAAAAAACATAAGGGGTAACACTGTCGTTTTGGCCGAAATTTTGACCCCCTCCGATCTTCTTGAAACTCTGGATTCTGACAGAGGGCCACGAGACTTCGACCAGCGCGCAAAAATGGAGGCTCTAGACCCTTCCAGAGCTGAGATATCGGATGTCAAAGTTTTGACCCGAAAAAAAAAAAAAAACATAAGGGGTAACACTGTCGTTTTTGGCAAAAATTTTGACCCTCTCCGATCTTCTTGAAACTCTGGATTCTGACAGAGGGCCACGAGACTTCGACCAGCGCGCAAAAATGGAGGCTCTAGACCCTTCCAGAGCCGAGATATCGGATGTCAAAGTTTTGACCTGAAAAAAAAAAACATAAGGGGTAACACTGTCGTTTTTGGCCGAAATTTTGACCCCCTCCGATCTTCTTGAAACTCTGGATTCTGACAGAGGGCCACGAGACTTCGACCAGCGCGCAAAAATGGAGGCTCTAGACCCTTCCAGAGCCGAGATATCGGATGTCAAAGTTTTGACCTGAAAAAAAAACATAAGGGGTAACACTGTCGTTTTTGGCCGAAATTTTGACCCCCTCCGATCTTCTTGAAACTCTGGATTCTGACAGAGGGCCACGAGACTTCGACCAGCGCGCAAAAATGGAGGCTCTAGACCCTTCCAGAGCCGAGATATCGGATGTCAAAGTTTTGACTCGAAAAAAAAAAACATAAGGGGTAACACTGTCGTTTTTGGCCGAAATTTTGACCCCCTCCGATCTTCTTGAAACTCTGGATTCTGACAGAGGGCCACGAGACTTCGACCAGCGCGCAAAAATGGAGGCTCTACACCCTTCCAGAGCCGAGATATCGGATGTCAAAGTTTTGACCTGAAAAAAAAACATAAGGGGTAACACTGTCGTTTTTGGCTGAAATTTTGACCCCCTCCGATCTTCTTGAAACTCTGGATTCTGACAGAGGGCCACGAGACTTCGACCAGCGCGCAAAAATGGAGGCTCTAGACCCTTCCAGAGCCGAGATATCGGATGTCAAAGTTTTGACCTGAAAAAAAAAACATAAGGGGTAACACTGTCGTTTTTGGCCGAAATTTTGACCCCCTCCGATCTTCTTGAAACTCTGGATTCTGACAGAGGGCCACGAGACTTCGACCAGCGCGCAAAAATGGAGGCTCTAGACCCTTCCAGAGCCGAGATATCGGATGTCAAAGTTTTGACCTGAAAAAAAAAAACATAAGGGGTAACACTGTCGTTTTTGGCCGAAATTTTGACCCCCTCCGATCTTCTTGAAACTCTGGATTCTGACAGAGGGCCACGAGACTTCGACCAGCGCGCAAAAATGGAGGCTCTAGACCCTACCAGAGCCGAGATATCGGATGTCAAAGTTTTGACCTGAAAAAAAAAAACATAAGGGGTAACACTGTCGTTTTTGGCCGAAATTTTGACCCCCTCCGATCTTCTTGAAACTCTGGATTCTGACAGAGGGCCACGAGACTTCGACCAGCGCGCAAAAATGGAGGCTCTAGACCCTTCCAGAGCCGAGATATCGGATGTCAAAGTTTTGACCTGAAAAAAAAACATAAGGGGTAACACTGTCGTTTTTGGCCCGAAATTTTGACCCCCTCCGATCTTCTTGAAACTCTGGATTCTGACAGAGGGCCACGAGACTTCGACCAGCGCGCAAAAATTGAGGCTCTAGACCCTTCCAGCGCCGAGATATTGGCTAGAGACTGCAGCCTCTAGCGTGTGTCGCTAGAGCGCCTATTGAGATCGGGGAGTGAGGTTTACTCGCACAGCAACTACTAGCTGGCCTCCGTTACACTCACGCCGCAGAGTCAGACCGTTTTTTGTAATTTGTCATATGCAATTTATAACTAATATCCCAGGAACCAGAACGTTTGCACGATTGAATCATTGACATTTCAGCACTCCTTCAGACAGCGACTTAAGCACAACAAGGCTCCTTGTTGCACGTTAATGTTTTTTCCTTTTTTGGAAACTCACAGAGAAAAAAAATGTTAGTAACCACTTGTATACCTGATTAGTATTCATTTGATTTTTAGTTTTTCTTTTGATATTTAGTTTCTTTTCTCCTCTGTATTTGTCTCTTGGACTGCTTCCGGTTACCTTTATCGCCCGCCTCGCTACGCTCCCGTCTCTGCCGTTTGTTCAATAAATGTTCTTATCTGCTTTTGATTTTTACATTTTATCATACTTAAAATAAATTGGTACATTTTTTTATTTTTATTTTATTTTTTTCACAAATGTATGACGTTTGTGTATTAAGTGCAATTTGATTACCATATGGAGTTTTAATAAAGTTGAATTAATGTAACGTTCCTTCATTGGTGCGGCATTCATTGGGGCGGCAGTGGCTCAGTGGTTCATGTGGGTTGTCTATAAACCGAAAGGTTGCTGGTTCAATCCTCGGTTCCACCTGACCAAGTGTCGAGGTGTGAGCACCATGGACCATGAGCAAGACACCTAACCCCAGCTGCTCCCGACGAGCTGGATGGCGCCTTGCATGGCTGCCGTCGGTGTGTGTGTGTGAATGGGTGAATGTGAGGCAAATTGTAAAGCGCTTTGGTGGCCATTGGGTCTAAGGAAGCGTGCTATATAAATGCAGTCCATTTACCATTTCTCTAATTTTTACTCTACTACGTGTACACTTGCTGGTGTTTTGTTTCTACTTTACTGTTAGGCTCATTAAATAATACTAAGGATAAACAATATTTAAAAAGAATATAAATATATATAAAATTAAAAAAAATTAAATAAAAAAATAACCCCAAAATATAACAATGCTAAATGGGGATATCTATAGCATATAAATTAATATACTATGTAAATTACGTGATCCACGTAAATGGCCGGCCCTCTGTCAAATTTTGAAACCCAGTGTGGCCCTTGAGCCAAAAAGTTTGCCCACCCCTGGTCTAGAGCCTCCATTTTTGCGCGCTGGTCGAAGTCTCGTGGCCCTCTGTCAGAATCCAGAGTTTCAAGAAGATCGGAGGGGGTCAAAATTTCGGCCCAAAACGACAGTGTTACCCCTTATGTTTTTTTTTCAGGTCAAAACTTTGACATCCGATATCTCGGCTCTGGAGGGGTCTAGAGCCTCCATTTTTGCGCGCTGGTCGAAGTCTCATGGCCCTCTGTCAGAATCCAGAGTTTCAAGAAGATCGGAGAGGGTCAAAATTTCGGCCAAAAACGACAGTGTTACCCCTTATGTTTTTTTTTTTCGGGTCAAAACTTTGACATCCGATATCTCGGCTCTGGAAGGGTCTAGAGCCTCCATTTTTGCGCGCTGGTCGAAGTCTCGTGGCCCTCTGTCAGAATCCAGAGTTTCAAGAAGATCGGAGGGGGTCAAAATTTCGGCCAAGAACGACAGTGTTACCCCTTATGTTTTTTTTTTTTTTCAGGTCAAAACTTTGACATCCGATATCTCGGATCTGGAAGGGTCTAGAGCCTCCATTTTTGCGCGCTGGTCGAAGTCTCGTGGCCCTCTGTCAGAATCCAGAGTTTCAAGAAGATCGGAGGGGGTCAAAATTTCGGCCAAAAACGACAGTGTTACCCCTTATGTTTTTTTTTCAGGTCAAAACTTTGACATCCGATATCTCGGCTCTGGAAGGGTCTAGAGCCTCCATTTTTGCGCGCTGGTCGAAGTCTCGTGGCCCTCTGTCAGAATCCAGAGTTTCAAGAAGATCGGAGGGGGTCAAAATTTCGGCCAAAAACGACAGTGTTACCCCTTATTGTTTTTTTTCAGGTCAAAACTTTGACATCCGATATCTCGGCTCTGGAAGGGTCTAGAGCCTCCATTTTTGCGCGCTGGTCAAAGTCTCGTGGCCCTCTGTCAGAATCCAGAGTTTCAAGAAGATCGGAGGGGGTCAAAATTTCGGCCAAAAACGACAGTGTTACCCCTTATGTTTTTTTTTTCAGGTCAAAACTTTGACATCCGATATCTCGGCTCTGGTAGGGTCTAGAGCCTCCATTTTTGCGCGCTGGTCGAAGTCTCGTGGCCCTCTGTCAGAATCCAGAGTTTCAAGAAGATCGGAGGGGGTCAAAATTTCGGCCAAAAACGACAGTGTTACCCCTTATGTTTTTTTTTTCAGGTCAAAACTTTGACATCCGATATCTCGGCTCTGGAAGGGTCTAGAGCCTCCATTTTTGCGCGCTGGTCGAAGTCTCGTGGCCCTCTGTCAGAATCCAGAGTTTCAAGAAGATCGGAGAGGGTCAAAATTTCGGCCAAAAACGACAGTGTTACCCCTTATGTTTTTTTTTTCTGGTCAAAACTTTGACATCCGATATCTCGGCTCTGGAAGGGTCTAGAGCCTCCATTTTTGCGCGCTGGTCGAAGTCTCATGGCCCTCTGTCAGAATCCAGAGTTTCAAGAAGATCGGAGAGGGTCAAAATTTCGGCCAAAAACGACAGTGTTACCCCTTATGTTTTTTTTTTTTCGGGTCAAAACTTTGACATCCGATATCTCGGCTCTGGAAGGGTCTAGAGCCTCCATTTTTGCGCGCTGGTCGAAGTCTCGTGGCCCTCTGTCAGAATCCAGAGTTTCAAGAAGATCGGAGGGGGTCAAAATTTCGGCCAAGAACGACAGTGTTACCCCTTATGTTTTTTTTTTTTTCAGGTCAAAACTTTGACATCCGATATCTCGGATCTGGAAGGGTCTAGAGCCTCCATTTTTGCGCGCTGGTCGAAGTCTCGTGGCCCTCTGTCAGAATCCAGAGTTTCAAGAATATCGGAGGGGGTCAAAATTTCGGCCAAAAACGACAGTGTTACCCCTTATGTTTTTTTTTCAGGTCAAAACTTTGACATCCGATATCTCGGCTCTGGAAGGGTCTAGAGCCTCCATTTTTGCGCGCTGGTCGAAGTCTCGTGGCCCTCTGTCAGAATCCAGAGTTTCAAGAAGATCGGAGGGGGTCAAAATTTCGGCCAAAAACGACAGTGTTACCCCTTATTGTTTTTTTTCAGGTCAAAACTTTGACATCCGATATCTCGGCTCTGGAAGGGTCTAGAGCCTCCATTTTTGCGCGCTGGTCAAAGTCTCGTGGCCCTCTGTCAGAATCCAGAGTTTCAAGAAGATCGGAGGGGGTCAAAATTTCGGCCAAAAACGACAGTGTTACCCCTTATGTTTTTTTTTTCAGGTCAAAACTTTGACATCCGATATCTCGGCTCTGGTAGGGTCTAGAGCCTCCATTTTTGCGCGCTGGTCGAAGTCTCGTGGCCCTCTGTCAGAATCCAGAGTTTCAAGAAGATCGGAGGGGGTCAAAATTTCGGCCAAAAACGACAGTGTTACCCCTTATGTTTTTTTTTTTCAGGTCAAAACTTTGACATCCGATATCTCGGCTCTGGAAGGGTCTAGAGCCTCCATTTTTGCGCGCTGGTCGAAGTCTCGTGGCCCTCTGTCAGAATCCAGAGTTTCAAGAAGATCGGAGAGGGTCAAAATTTCGGCCAAAAACGACAGTGTTACCCCTTATGTTTTTTTTTTCTGGTCAAAACTTTGACATCCGATATCTCGGCTCTGGAAGGGTCTAGAGCCTCCATTT
Organism: Cyprinella venusta; assembly: GCA_038021265.1. NCBI lineage: Eukaryota > Metazoa > Chordata > Actinopteri > Cypriniformes > Leuciscidae > Cyprinella > Cyprinella venusta. The sequence goes on from CM075871.1 coordinate 27,928,240, forward strand.
TTGCGCGCTGGTTGAAGTCTCGTGGCCCTCTGTCAGAATCCAGAGTTTCAAGAAGATCGGAGGGGGTCAAAATTTCGGCCAAAAACGACAGTGTTACCCCTTATGTTTTTTTTTTCAGGTCAAAACTTTGACATCCGATATCTCGGCTCTGGAAGGGTCTAGAGCCTCCATTTTTGCGCGCTGGTCGAAGTCTCGTGGCCCTCTGTCAGAATCCAGAGTTTCAAGAAGATCGGAGGGGGTCAAAATTTCGGCCAAAAACGACAGTGTTACCCCTTATGTTTTTTTTTTCAGGTCAAAACTTTGACATCCGATATCTCGGCTCTGGAAGGGTCTAGAGCCTCCATTTTTGCGCGCTGGTCGAAGTCTCGTGGCCCTCTGTCAGAATCCAGAGTTTCAAGAAGATCGGAGGGGGTCAAAATTTCGGCCAAAAACGACAGTGTTACCCCTTATGTTTTTTTTTTTCAGGTCAAAACTTTGACATCCGATATCTCGGCTCTGGAAGGGTCTAGAGCCTCCATTTTTGCGCGCTGGTCGAAGTCTCGTGGCCCTCTGTCAGAATCCAGAGTTTCAAGAAGATCGGAGGGGGTCAAAATTTCGGCCAAAACGACAGTGTTACCCCTTATGTTTTTTTTTCAGGTCAAAACTTTGACATCCGATATCTCGGCTCTGGAAGGGTCTAGAGCCTCCATTTTTGCGTGCTGGTCGAAGTCTCGTGGCCCTCTGTCAGAATCCAGAGTTTCAAGAAGATCGGAGGGGGTCAAAATTTCGGCCAAAAACGACAGTGTTACCCCTTATGTTTTTTTTTCAGGTCAAAACTTTGACATCCGATATCTCGGCTCTGGAAGGGTCTAGAGCCTCCATTTTTGCGCGCTGGTCGAAGTCTCGTGGCCCTCTGTCAGAATCCAGAGTTTCAAGAAGATCGGAGAGGGTCAAAATTTCGGCCAAAAACGACAGTGTTACCCCTTATGTTTTTTTTTTTGGGTCAAAACTTTGACATCCGATATCTCGGCTCTGGAAGGGTCTAGAGCCTCCATTTTTGCGCGCTGGTCGAAGTCTCGTGGCCCTCTGTCAGAATCCAGAGTTTCAAGAAGATCGGAGGGGGTCAAAATTTCGGCCAAAAACGACAGTGTTACCCCTTATGTTTTTTTTTCAGGTCAAAACTTTGACATCCGATATCTCGGCTCTGGAAGGGTCTAGAGCCTCCATTTTTGCGCACTGGTCGAAGTCTCGTGGCCCTCTGTCAGAATCCAGAGTTTCAAGAAGATCGGAGAGGGTCAAAATTTCGGCCAAAAATGACAGTGTTACCCCTTATGTTTTTTTTTTTTGGGTCAAAACTTTGACATCCGATATCTCGGCGCTGGAAGGGTCTAGAGCCTCAATTTTTGCGCGCTGGTCGAAGTCTCGTGGCCCTCTGTCAGAATCCAGAGTTTCAAGAAGATCGGAGGGGGTCAAAATTTCGGCCAAAAACGACAGTGTTACCCCTTATGTTTTTTTTTTCAGGTCAAAACTTTGACATCCGATATCTCGGCTCTGGAAGGGTCTAGAGCCTCCATTTTTGCGCGCTGGTCGAAGTCTCGTGGCCCTCTGTCAGAATCCAGAGTTTCAAGAAGATCGGAGGGGGTCAAAATTTCGGCCAAAACGACAGTGTTACCCCTTATGTTTTTTTTTCAGGTCAAAACTTTGACATCCGATATCTCGGCTCTGGAAGGGTCTAGAGCCTCCATTTTTGCGCGCTGGTCGAAGTCTCGTGGCCCTCTGTCAGAATCCAGAGTTTCAAGAAGATCGGAGGGGGTCAAAATTTCGGCCAAAAACGACAGTGTTACCCCTTATGTTTTTTTTTTTCAGGTCAAAACTTTGACATCCGATATCTCGGCTCTGGAAGGGTCTAGAGCCTCCATTTTTGCGCGCTGGTCGAAGTCTCGTGGCCCTCTGTCAGAATCCAGAGTTTCAAGAAGATCGGAGGGGGTCAAAATTTCGGCCAAAACGACAGTGTTACCCCTTATGTTTTTTTTTCAGGTCAAAACTTTGACATCCGATATCTCGGCTCTGGAAGGGTCTAGAGCCTCCATTTTTGCGTGCTGGTCGAAGTCTCGTGGCCCTCTGTCAGAATCCAGAGTTTCAAGAAGATCGGAGGGGGTCAAAATTTCGGCCAAAAACGACAGTGTTACCCCTTATGTTTTTTTTTCAGGTCAAAACTTTGACATCCGATATCTCGGCTCTGGAAGGGTCTAGAGCCTCCATTTTTGCGCGCTGGTCGAAGTCTCGTGGCCCTCTGTCAGAATCCAGAGTTTCAAGAAGATCGGAGAGGGTCAAAATTTCGGCCAAAAACGACAGTGTTACCCCTTATGTTTTTTTTTTTGGGTCAAAACTTTGACATCCGATATCTCGGCTCTGGAAGGGTCTAGAGCCTCCATTTTTGCGCGCTGGTCGAAGTCTCGTGGCCCTCTGTCAGAATCCAGAGTTTCAAGAAGATCGGAGGGGGTCAAAATTTCGGCCAAAAACGACAGTGTTACCCCTTATGTTTTTTTTTCAGGTCAAAACTTTGACATCCGATATCTCGGCTCTGGAAGGGTCTAGAGCCTCCATTTTTGCGCACTGGTCGAAGTCTCGTGGCCCTCTGTCAGAATCCAGAGTTTCAAGAAGATCGGAGAGGGTCAAAATTTCGGCCAAAAATGACAGTGTTACCCCTTATGTTTTTTTTTTTTGGGTCAAAACTTTGACATCCGATATCTCGGCGCTGGAAGGGTCTAGAGCCTCAATTTTTGCGCGCTGGTCGAAGTCTCGTGGCCCTCTGTCAGAATCCAGAGTTTCAAGAAGATCGGAGGGGGTCAAAATTTCGGCCAAAAACGACAGTGTTACCCCTTATGTTTTTTTTTTCAGGTCAAAACTTTGACATCCGATATCTCGGCTCTGGAAGGGTCTAGAGCCTCCATTTTTGCGCGCTGGTCGAAGTCTCGTGGCCCTCTGTCAGAATCCAGAGTTTCAAGAAGATCGGAGGGGGTCAAAATTTCGGCCAAAACGACAGTGTTACCCCTTATGTTTTTTTTTCAGGTCAAAACTTTGACATCCGATATCTCGGCTCTGGAAGGGTCTAGAGCCTCCATTTTTGCGCGCTGGTCGAAGTCTCGTGGCCCTCTGTCAGAATCCAGAGTTTCAAGAAGATCGGAGGGGGTCAAAATTTCGGCCAAAAACGACAGTGTTACCCCTTATGTTTTTTTTTTTCAGGTCAAAACTTTGACATCCGATATCTCGGCTCTGGAAGGGTCTAGAGCCTCCATTTTTGCGCGCTGGTCGAAGTCTCGTGGCCCTCTGTCAGAATCCAGAGTTTCAAGAAGATCGGAGGGGGTCAAAATTTCGGCCAAAAACGACAGTGTTACCCCTTATGTTTTTTTTTCAGGTCAAAACTTTGACATCCGATATCTCGGCTCTGGAAGGGTCTAGAGCCTCCATTTTTGCGCGCTGGTCGAAGTCTCGTGGCCCTCTGTCAGAATCCAGAGTTTCAAGAAGATCGGAGGGGGTCAAAATTTCGGCCAAAAACGACAGTGTTACCCCTTATGTTTTTTTTTCAGGTCAAAACTTTGACATCCGATATCTCGGCTCTGGAAGGGTCTAGAGCCTCCATTTTTGCGTGCTGGTCGAAGTCTCGTGGCCCTCTGTCAGAATCCAGAGTTTCAAGAAGATCGGAGAGGGTCAAAATTTCGGCCAAAAACGACAGTGTTACCCCTTATGTTTTTTTTTTGGGTCAAAACTTTGACATCCGATATCTCGGCTCTGGAAGGGTCTAGAGCCTCCATTTTTGCGCGCTGGTCGAAGTCTCGTGGCCCTCTGTCAGAATCCAGAGTTTCAAGAAGATCGGATGGGGTCAAAATTTCGGCCAAAAACGACAGTGTTACCCCTTATGTTTTTTTTTTCAGGTCAAAACTTTGACATCCGATATCTCGGCTCTGGAAGGGTCTAGAGCCTCCATTTTTGCGCGCTGGTCGAAGTCTCGTGGCCCTCTGTCAGAATCCAGAGTTTCAAGAAGATCGGAGAGGGTCAAAATTTCGGCCAAAAACGACAGTGTTACCCCTTATGTTTTTTTTTTGGGTCAAAACTTTGACATCCGATATCTCGGCGCTGGAAGGGTCTAGAGCCTCCATTTTTGCGCGCTGGTCGAAGTCTCGTGGCCCTCTGTCAGAATCCAGAGTTTCGAGAAGATCGGAGGGGGTCAAAATTTCGGCCAAAAACGACAGTGTTACCCCTTATGTTTTTTTTTCAGGTCAAAACTTTGACATCCGATATCTCGGCTCTGGAAGGGTCTAGAGCCTCCATTTTTGCGCGCTGGTCGAAGTCTCGTGGCCCTCTGTCAGAATCCAGAGTTTCAAGAAGATCGGAGGGGGTCAAAATTTCGGCCAAAAACGACAGTGTTACCCCTTATGTTTTTTTTTTCAGGTCAAAACTTTGACATCCGATATCTCGGCTCTGGAAGGGTCTAGAGCCTCCATTTTTGCGCGCTGGTCGAAGTCTCGTGGCCCTCTGTCAGAATCCAGAGTTTCAAGAAGATCGGAGGGGGTCAAAATTTCGGCCAAAAACGACAGTGTTACCCCTTATGTTTTTTTTTTTCAGGTCAAAACTTTGACATCCGATATCTCGGCTCTGGAAGGGTCTAGAGCCTCCATTTTTGCGCGCTGGTCGAAGTCTCGTGGCCCTCTGTCAGAATCCAGAGTTTCAAGAAGATCGGAGGGGGTCAAAATTTCGGCCAAAAACGACAGTGTTACCCCTTATGTTTTTTTTTCAGGTCAAAACTTTGACATCCGATATCTCGGCTCTGGAAGGGTCTAGAGCCTCCATTTTTGCGCGCTGGTCGAAGTCTCGTGGCCCTCTGTCAGAATCCAGAGTTTCAAGAAGATCGGAGAGGGTCAAAATTTCGGCCAAAAACGACAGTGTTACCCCTTATGTTTTTTTTTTCGGGTCAAAACTTTGACATCCGATATCTCGGCTCTGGAAGGGTCTAGAGCCTCCATTTTTCCGCGCTGGTCGAAGTCTCGTGGCCCTCTGTCAGAATCCAGAGTTTCAAGAAGATCGGAGGGGGTCAAAATTTCGGCCAAAAACGACAGTGTTACCCCTTATGTTTTTTTTTCAGGTCAAAACTTTGACATCCGATATCTCGGCTCTGGAAGGGTCTAGAGCCTTCATTTTTGCGCGCTGGTCGAAGTCTCGTGGCCCTCTGTCAGAATCCAGAATTTCAAGAAGATCGGAGGGGGTCAAAATTTCGGCCAAAAACGACAGTGTTACCCCTCATGTTTTTTTTTTCAGGTCAAAACTTTGACATCCGATATCTCGGCTCTGGAAGGGTCTAGAGCCTCCATTTTTGCGCGCTGGTCGAAGTCTCGTGGCCCTCTGTCAGAATCCAGAGTTTCAAGAAGATCGGAGGGGGTCAAAATTTCGGCCAAAAACGACAGTGTTACCCCTTATGTTTTTTTTTTCGGGTCAAAACTTTGACATCCGATATCTCGGCTCTGGAAGGGTCTAGAGCCTCCATTTTTGCGCGCTGGTCGAAGTCTCGTGGCCCTCTGTCAGAATCCAGAGTTTCAAGAAGATCGGAGGGGGTCAAAATTTCGGCCAAAAACGACAGTGTTACCCCTTATGGTTTTTTTTTTCAGGTCAAAACTTTGACATCCGATATCTCGGCTCTGGAAGGGTCTAGAGCCTCCATTTTTGCGCGCTGGTCGAAGTCTCATGGCCCTCTGTCAGAATCCAGAGTTTCAAGAAGATCGGAGGGGGTCAAAATTTCGGCCAAAAACGACAGTGTTACCCCTTATGTTTTTTTTTCAGGTCAAAACTTTAACATCCGATATCTCGGCTCTGGAAGGGTCTAGAGCAGGGGTGGGCAAACTACGGCCCGCGGGCCACATGCGGCCCGTTAGGCTGTTTAATCCGGCCCGTCGAGTATTTAAAATATTGTCATAGAGATTGGATTTGCATGGGGAGCGTTGTGCAGCGCGGTCTGTGGCTGGAGAGCGAGGGGGGAGCCGAGCGGTAGGCGGGCCATGCTGACAGAGTGTGGAGAGAGAGAGACTGGGAGCTCGTGCACGCGCTGTCGAGAGAAAACGCTGGGCTGCAAGCTGTTTCAGTGGAAAGAGTGTTGCTGCATTTGTGACCTAAGAAGCTGAATCCAGCGGGAAGAGTACTGTTTTATATGTGATTTGTTTTTGAAATATTCTGAATTAATTGTGTGAGCGCGAGCAAGCGCTGTGGGGAGAGAAAGTAACTCAATAAAGTGCATGAGCTCCAGTATTCGCCGACCCTGTGTCTCCTTCCATCACCCATTCACCGAACCAACATCCCTGTCACACATTCATTTTGCCTTTTTCCTGCAATACTTGAATAAAGCAGCTCATTCATTCAGAGCTGTTGTGGCTGTGCTGCGGTGTGTCACGTGACAAGCAATGACGCGTCACCATGGAAACCATACAGTGAATAAATAACGGTTGCATTACAAAGCTCATGTAACCCCTCACACACCCGGGTCCAACTCGCCTCGCTCCGAGCGGGTCTCGAACCCGGGTCTCCGGCATGAGAGTCAGGCGCGCTAACAAGGAGGCTAGAGACTGCAGCCTCTAGCGTGTGTCGCTAGAGCGCCTATTGAGATCGGGGAGTGAAGTTTACTCGCACAGCAACTACTAGCTGGCCTCCGTTACACTCACGCCGCAGAGTCAGACCGTTTTTTGTAATTTGTCATATGCAATTTATAACTAATATCCCAGGAACCAGAACGTTTGCACGATTGAATCATTGACATTTCAGCACTCCTTCAGACAGCGACTTAAGCACAACAAGGCTCCTTGTTGCACGTTAATGTTTTTTCCTTTTTTGGAAACTCACAGAGAAAAAAAATGTTAGTAACCACTTGTACACCTGATTAGTTTTCATTTGATTTTTAGTTTTTCTTTTGATATTTAGTTTCTTTTCTCCTCTGTATTTGTCTCTTGGACTGCTTCCAGTTACCTTTATCGCCCGCCTCGCTACGCTCCCGTCTCTGCCGTTTGTTCAATAAATGTTCTTATCTGCTTTTGATTTTTACATTTTATCATACTTAAAATAAATTGGTACATTTTTTTATTTTTATTTTATTTTTTTTCACAAATGTATGACGTTTGTGTATTAAGTGCAATTTGATTACCATATGGAGTTTTAATAAAGTTGAATTAGTGTAACGTTCCTTCATTGGTGTGGCATTCATTGGGGCGGCAGTGGCTCAGTGGTTCATGTGGGTTGTCTATAAACCGAAAGGTTGCTGGTTCAATCCTCGGTTCCACCTGACCAAGTGTCGAGGTGTGAGCACCATGGACCATGAGCAAGACACCTAACCCCAGCTGCTCCCGACGAGCTGGATGGCGCCTTGCATGGCTGCCGTCGGTGTGTGTGTGAATGGGTGAATGTGAGGCAAATTGTAAAGCGCTTTGGTGGCCATTGGGTCTAAGGAAGTGCTATATAAATGCAGTCCATTTACCATTTCTCTAATTTTTACTCTACTACGTGTACACTTGCTGGTGTTTTGTTTCTACTTTACTGTTAGGCTCATTAAATAATACTAAGGATAAACAATATTTAAAAAGAATATATATATATATATATATATATATATATATATATATATATATAATTAAAATAAATATAAAATTAAATAAAAAAATAACCCCAAAATATAACAATGCTAAATGGGGATATCTATAGCATATAAATTAATACACTATGTAAATTACGTGATCCACGTAAATGGCCGGCCCTCTGTCAAATTTTGAAACCCAATGTGGCCCTTGAGCCAAAAAGTTTGCCCACCCCTGGTCTTGAACCTCAATTTTTGCACCCAGGTCCATGTCTCGTGGCCCTCTATCAGAATCCAGAGTTTTGAGAAGATTGGAGAAACTAAATTTTTCACCCCCCGAAAAAAAACATAAGGGGTAACACTGTCATTTTTTTTTCTGGTCCAAATTTTGAGTTTCAATATCTCAGCTCTGGAAGGGTCTAGAGCCTCAATTTTTGCACCCAGGTCCATGTCTCGTGGCCCTCTATCAGAATCCAGAGTTTTGAGAAGATTGGAGAAACTAAATTTTTCACCCCCCGAAAAAAAACATAAGGGGTAACACTGTCATTTTTTTTTCTGGTCCAAATTTTGAGTTTCAATATCTCAGCTCTGGAAGGGTCTAGAGCCTCAATTTTTGCACCCAGGTCCATGTCTCGTGGCCCTCTATCAGAATCCAGAGTTTTGAGAAGATTGGAGAAACTTAATTTTTCACCCCCCGAAAAAAAAACATAAGGGGTAACACTGTCATTTTTTTTTTCTGGTCAAAATTTTGAGTTTCAATATCTCAGCTCTGGAAGGGTCTAAAACCTCAATTTTTGCACCCAGGTCCATGTCTCGTGGCCCTCTATCAGAATCCAGAGTTTTGAGAAGATTGGAGAAACTTAATTTTTCACCCCCCGAAAAAAAAACATAAGGGGTAACACTGTCATTTTTTTTTTCTGGTCAAAATTTTGAGTTTCAATATCTCAGCTCTGGGAGGGTCTAGAACCTCAATTTTTGCACCCAGGTCCATGTCTCGTGGCCCTCTATCAGAATCCAGAGTTTTGAGAAGATTGGAGAAACTTAAATTTTCACCCCCTGAAAAAAAACATAAGGGGTAACACTGTCATTTTTTTTTTCTGGTCAAAATTTTGAGTTTCAATATCTCAGCTCTGGAAGGGTCTAGAACCTCAATTTTTGCACCCAGGTCCATGTCTCGTGGCCCTCTATCAGAATCCAGAGTTTTGAGAAGATTGGAGAAACTTAATTTTTCACCCCCCGAAAAAAAACATAAAGGGTAACACTGTCATTTTTTTTCTGGTCAAAATTTTGAGTTTCAATATCTCAGCTCTGGAAGGGTCTAGAACCTCAATTTTTGCACCCAGGTCCATGTCTCGTGGCCCTCTATCAGAATCCAGAGTTTTGAGAAGATTGGAGAAACTTAATTTTTCACCCCCCGAAAAAAAACATAAGGGGTAACACTGTCATTTTTTTTTCTGGTCAAAATTTTGAGTTTCAATATCTCAGCTCTGGAAGGGTCTAGAACCTCAATTTTTGCACCCAGGTCCATGTCTCGTGGCCCTCTATCAGAATCCAGAGTTTTGAGAAGATTGGAGAAACTTAAATTTTCACCCCCCGAAAAAAAACATAAGGGGTAACACTGTCATTTTTTTTCTGGTCAAAATTTTGAGTTTCAATATCTCAGCTCTGGAAGGGTCTACAACCTCAATTTTTGCACCCAGGTCCATGTCTCGTGGCCCTCTATCAGAATCCAGAGTTTTGAGAAGATTGGAGAAACTTAATTTTTCACCCCCCGAAAAAAAAACATAAGGGGTAACACTGTCATTTTTTTTTCTGGTCAAAATTTTGAGTTTCAATATCTCAGCTCTGGAAGGGTCTAGAACCTCAATTTTTGCACCCAGGTCCATGTCTCGTGGCCCTCTATCAGAATCCAGAGTTTTGAGAAGATTGGAGAAACTTAATTTTTCACCCCCCGAAAAAAAACATAAGGGGTAACACTGTCATTTTTTTTTTCTGGTCAAAATTTTGAGTTTCAATATCTCAGCTCTGGAAGGGTCTAGAACCTCAATTTTTGCACCCAGGTCCATGTCTCGTGGCCCTCTATCAGAATCCAGAGTTTTGAGAAGATTGGAGAAACTTAAATTTTCACCCCCCGAAAAAAAACATAAGGGGTAACACTGTCATTTTTTTTTTCTGGTCAAAATTTTGAGTTTCAATATCTCAGCTCTGGAAGGGTCTAGAATCTCAATTTTTGCACCCAGGTCCATGTCTCGTGGCCCTCTATCAGAATCCAGAGTTTTGAGAAGATTGGAGAAACTTAATTTTTCACCCCCCGAAAAAAAACATAAGGGGTAACACTGTCATTTTTTTTTCTGGTCAAAATTTTGAGTTTCAATATCTCAGCTCTGGAAGGGTCTAGAACCTCAATTTTTACACCCAGGTCCATGTCTCGTGGCCCTCTATCAGAATCCAGAGTTTTGAGAAGATTGGAGAAACTTAATTTTTCACCCCCCGAAAAAAAACATAAGGGGTAACACTGTCATTTTTTTTTCTGGTCAAAATTTTTAGTTTCAATATCTCAGCTCTGGAAGGGTCTAGAACCTCAATTTTTGCACCCAGGTCCATGTCTTGTGGCCCTCTATCAGAATCCAGAGTTTTGAGAAGATTGGAGAAACTTAATTTTTCACCCCCCGAAAAAAAAACATAAGGGGTAACACTGTCATTTTTTTTTTCTGGTCAAAATTTTGAGTTTCAATATCTCAGCTCTGGAAGGGTCTAGAACCTAAATTTTTGCACCCAGGTCCATGTCTCGTGGCCCTCTATCAGAATCCAGAGCTTTGAGAAGATTGGAGAAACTTAATTTTTCACCCCCCGAAAAAAAACATAAGGGGTAACACTGTCATTTTTTTTTTCTGGTCAAAATTTTGAGTTTCAATATCTCAGCTCTGGAAGGGTCTAGAACCTCAATTTTTGCACCCAGGTCCATGTCTCGTGGCCCTCTATCAGAATCCAGAGTTTTCAGAAGATTGGAGAAACTTAATTTTTCACCCCCCGAAAAAAAACATAAGGGGTAACACTGTCATTTTTTTTCTGGTCAAAATTTTGAGTTTCAATATCTCAGCTCTGGAAGGGTCTAGAACCTCAATTTTTGCACCCAGGTCCATGTCTCGTGGCCCTCTATCAGAATCCAGAGTTTTGAGAAGATTGGAGAAACTTAATTTTTCACCCCCCGAAAAAAAACATAAGGGGTAACACTGTCATTTTTTTTCAGGTCAAAATTTTGAGTTTCAGTATCTCAGCTCTGGAAGGGTCTAGAACCTCAAGTTTTGCACCCAGGTCCATGTCTCGTGGCCCTCTATCAGAATCCAGAGTTTTGAGAAGATTGGAGAAACTTAATTTTTCACCCCCCGAAAAAAAAACATAAGGGGTAACACTGTCATTTTTTTTTCTGGTCAAAATTTTGAGTTTCAATATCTCAGCTCTGGAAGGATCTAGAACCTCAATTTTTGCACCCAGGTCCATGTCTCGTGGCCCTCTATCAGAATCCAGAGTTTTGAGAAGATTGGAGAAACTTAATTTTTCACCCCCCGAAAAAAAACATAAGGGGTAACACTGTCATTTTTTTTTCTGGTCAAAATTTTGAGTTTCAATTTCTCAGCTCTGGAAGGGTTTTGAGCCTCAATTTTTGCACCCAGGTCCATGTCTCGTGGCCCTCTATCAGAATCCAGAGTTTTGAGAAGATTGGAGAAACTTAATTTTTCACCCCCCGAAAAAAAACATAAGGGGTAACACTGTCATTTTTTTTTTCTGGTCAAAATTTTGAGTTTCAATATCTCAGCTCTGGAACGGTTTGGAGCCTCAATTTTTGCACCCAGGTCCATGTCTCATGGCCCTCTATCAGAATCCAGAGTTTTGAGAAGATTGGAGAAACTTAATTTTTCACCCCCCGAAAAAAAACATAAGGGGTAACACTGTCATTTTTTTTTTTTCTGGTCAAAATTTTGAGTTTCAATATCTCAGCTCTGGAAGGGTCTAGAACCTCAATTATTGCACCCAGGTCCATGTCTCGTGGCCCTCTATCAGAATCCAGAGTTTTGAAAAGATTGGAGAAACTTAAATTTTCACCCCCCGAAAAAAAACATAAGGGGTAACACTGTCATTTTTTTTTCTGGTCAAAATTTTGAGTTTCAATATCTCAGCTCTGGAAGGTTCTAGAACCTCAATTTTTGCACCCAGGTCCATGTCTCGTGGCCCTCTATCAGAATCCAGAGTTTTGAGAAGATTGGAGAAACTTAATTTTTCACCCCCCGAAAAAAAACATAAGGGGTAACACTGTCATTTTTTTTTCTGGTCCAAATTTTGAGTTTCAATATCTCAGCTCTGGAAGGGTCTAGAACCTCAATTTTTGCACCCAGGTCCATGTCTCGTGGCCCTCTATCAGAATCCAGAGTTTTGAGAAGATTGGAGAAACTTAATTTTTCACCCCCCGAAAAAAAACATAAGGGGTAACACTGTCATTTTTTTTTCTGGTCCAAATTTTGAGTTTCAATATCTCAGCTCTGGAAGGGTCTAGAACCTCAATTTTTGCACCCAGGTCCATGTCTCGTGGCCCTCTATCAGAATCCAGAGTTTTGAGAAGATTGGAAAAACTTAATTTTTCACCCCCCGAAAAAAAACATAAGGGGTAACACTGTCATTTTTTTTTCTGGTCAAAATTTTGAGTTTCAATATCTCAGCTCTGGAAGGGTCTAGAACATCAATTTTTGCACCCAGGTCCATGTCTCGTGGCCCTCTATCAGAATCCAGAGTTTTGAGAAGATTGGAGAAACTTAAATTTTCACCCCCCGAAAAAAAAAACATAAGGGGTAACACTGTCATTTTTTTTTCTGGTCAAAATTTTGAGTTTCAATATCTCAGCTCTGGAAGGGTCTAGAACCTCAATTTTTGCACCCAGGTCCATGTCTCGTGGCCCTCTATCAGAATCCAGAGTTTTGAGAAGTTTGGAGAAACTTAATTTTTCACCCCCCGAAAAAAAACATAAGGGGTAACACTGTCATTTTTTTTTCTGGTCAAAATTTTGAGTTTCAATATCTCAGCTCTGGAAGGGTCTAGAACCTCAATTTTTGCACCCAGGTCCATGTCTCGTGGCCCTCTATCAGAATCCAGAGTTTTGAGAAGATTGGAGAAACTTAATTTTTCACCCCCCGAAAAAAAACATAAGGGGTAACACTGTCATTTTTTTTTTCTGGTCAAAATTTTGAGTTTCAATATCTCAGCTCTGGAAGGGTCTAGAACCTCAATTTTTGCACCCAGGTCCATGTCTCGTGGCCCTCTATCAGAATCCAGAGTTTTGAGAAGATTGGAGAAACTTAAATTTTCACCCCCCGAAAAAAAAACATAAGGGGTAACACTGTCATTTTTTTTTCTGGTCAAAATTTTGAGTTTCAATATCTCAGCTCTGGAAGGGTCTAGAACCTCAATTTTTGCACCCAGGTCCATGTCTCGTGGCCCTCTATCAGAATCCAGAGTTTTGAGAAGATTGGAGAAACTTAATTTTTCACCCCCCGAAAAAAAACATAAGGGGTAACACTGTCATTTTTTTTTCTGGTCCAAATTTTGAGTTTCAATATCTCAGCTCTGGAAGGGTCTAGAACCTCAATTTTTGCACCCAGGTCCATGTCTCGTGGCCCTCTATCAGAATCCAGAGTTTTGAGAAGATTGGAGAAACTTAATTTTTCACCCCCCGAAAAAAAAACATAAGGGGTAACACTGTCATTTTTTTTCTGGTCAAAATTTTGAGTTTCAATATCACAGCTCTGGAAGGGTCTAGAGCCTCAATTTTTGCACCCAGGTCCATGTCTCATGGCCCTCTATCAGAATCCAGAGTTTTGAGAAGATTGGAGAAACTAAATTTTTCACACCCCGAAAAAAAACATAAGGGGTAACACTGTCATTTTTTTTTTCTGGTCCAAATTTTGAGTTTCAATATCTCAGCTCTGGAAGGGTCTAGAAACTCAATTTTTGCACCCAGGTCCATGTCTCGTGGCCCTCTATCAGAATCCAGAGTTTTGAGAAGATTGGAGAAACTTAATTTTTCACCCCCCGAAAAAAAACATAAGGGGTAAAACTGTCATTTTTTTTTCTGGTCCAAATTTTGAGTTTCAATATCTCAGCTCTGGAAGGGTCTAGAACCTCAATTTTTGCACCCAGGTCCATGTCTCGTGGCCCTCTATCAGAATCCAGAGTTTTGAGAAGATTGGAGAAACTTAATTTTTCACCCCCCGAAAAAAAAAACATAAGGGGTAACACTGTCATTTTTTTTTCTGGTCAAAATTTTGAGTTTCAATATCTCAGCTCTGGAAGGGTCTAGAACCTCAATTTTTGCACCCAGGTCCATGTCTCGTGGCCCTCTATCAGAATCCAGAGTTTTGAGAAGATTGGAGAAACTTAATTTTTCACCCCCCGAAAAAAAAACATAAGGGGTAACACTGTCATTTTTTTTTCTGGTCCAAATTTTGAGTTTCAATATCTCAGCTCTGGAAGGGTCTAGAACCTCAATTTTTGCACCCAGGTCCATGTCTCGTGGCCCTCTATCAGAATCCAGAGTTTTGAGAAGATTGGAGAAACTTAAATTTTCACCCCCCGAAAAAAACATAAGGGGTAACACTGTCATTTTTTTTTTCTGGTCAAAATTTTGAGTTTCAATATCTCAGCTCTGGAAGGTTCTAGAACCTCAATTTTTGCACCCAGGTCCATGTCTCGTGGCCCTCTATCAGAATCCAGAGTTTTGAGAAGATTGGAGAAACTTAATTTTTCACCCCCCGAAAAAAAACATAAGGGGTAACACTGTCATTTTTTTTTCTGGTCCAAATTTTGAGTTTCAATATCTCAGCTCTGGAAGGGTCTAGAACCTCAATTTTTGCACCCAGGTCCATGTCTCGTGGCCCTCTATCAGAATCCAGAGTTTTGAGAAGATTGGAGAAACTTAATTTTTCACCCCCCGAAAAAAAACATAAGGGGTAACACTGTCATTTTTTTTTTCTGGTCCAAATTTTGAGTTTCAATATCTCAGCTCTGGAAGGGTCTAGAACCTCAATTTTTGCACCCAGGTCCATGTCTCGTGGCCCTCTATCAGAATCCAGAGTTTTGAGAAGATTAGAGAAACTTAATTTTTCACCCCCCGAAAAAAAACATAAGGGGTAACACTGTCATTTTTTTTTTCTGGTCAAAATTTTGAGTTTCAATATCTCAGCTATGGAAGGGTCTAGAACCTCAATTTTTGCACCCAGGTCCATGTCTCGTGGCCCTCTATCAGAATCCAGAGTTTTGAGAAGATTGGAGAAACTTAAATTTTCACCCCCCGAAAAAAAAAACATAAGGGGTAACACTGTCATTTTTTTTTTTCTGGTCAAAATTTTGAGTTTCAATATCTCAGCTCTGGAAGGGTCTAGAACCTCAATTTTTGCACCTAGGTCCATGTCTCGTGGCCCTCTATCAGAATCCAAAGTTTTGAGAAGATTGGAGAAACTTAAATTTTCACGCCCCGAAAAAAAAAAACATAAGGGGTAACACTGTCATTTTTTTTTCTGTTCAAAATTTTGAGTTTCAATATCTCAGCTCTGGAAGGGTCTAGAACCTCAATTTTTGCACCCAGGTCCATGTCTCGTGGCCCTCTATCAGAATCCAGAGTTTTGAGAAGATTGGAGAAACTTAATTTTTCACCCCCCGAAAAAAAACATAAGGGGTAACACTGTCATTTTTTTTCTGGTCAAAATTTTGAGTTTCAATATCTCAGCTCTGGAAGGGTCTAGAACCTCAATTTTTGCACCCAGGTCCATGTCTCGTGGCCCTCTATCAGAATCCAGAGTTTTGAGAAGATTGGAGAAACTTAATTTTTCACCCCCCGAAAAAAAACATAAGGGGTAACACTGTCATTTTTTTTCAGGTCAAAATTTTGAGTTTCAATATCTCAGCTCTGGAAGGGTCTAGAACCTCAATTTTTGCACCCAGGTCCATGTCTCGTGGCCCTCTATCAGAATCCAGAGTTTTGAGAAGATTGGAGAAACTTAATTTTTCACCCCCCGAAAAAAAAACATAAGGGGTAACACTGTCATTTTTTTTTTCTGGTCAAAATTTTGAGTTTCAATATCTCAGCTCTGGAAGGATCTAGAACCTCAATTTTTGCACCCAGGTCCATGTCTCGTGGCCCTCTATCAGAATCCAGAGTTTTGAGAAGATTGGAGAAACTTAATTTTTCACCCCCCAAAAAAAAACATAAGGGGTAACACTGTCATTTTTTTTCTGGTCCAAATTTTGAGTTTCAATATCTCAGCTCTGGAAGGGTCTAGAACCTCAATTTTTGCACCCAGGTCCATGTCTCGTGGCCCTCTATCAGAATCCAGAGTTTTGAGAAGATTGGAGAAACTTAATTTTTCACCCCCCGAAAAAAAAACATAAGGGGTAACACTGTCATTTTTTTTTTTTCTGGTCAAAATTTTGAGTTTCAATATCTCAGCTCTGGAAGGGTCTAGAACCTAAATTTTTGCACCCAGGTCCATGTCTCGTGGCCCTCTATCAGAATCCAGAGTTTTGAGAAGATTGGAGAAACTTAATTTTTCACCCCCCGAAAAAAAAAACATAAGGGGTAACACTGTCATTTTTTTTTCTGGTCAAAATTTTGAGTTTCAATATCTCAGCTCTGGAAGGGTCTAGAGCCTTAATTTTTGCACCCAGGTCCATGTCTCGTGGCCCTCTATCAGAATCCAGAGTTTTGAGAAGATTGGAGAAACTTAATTTTTCACCCCCCGAAAAAAAAACATAAGGGGTAACACTGTCATTTTTTTTTTCTGGTCAAAATTTTGAGTTTCAATATCTCAGCTCTGGAAGGGTCTAGAACCTCAATTTTTGCACCCAGGTCCATGTCTCGTGGCCCTCTATCAAAATCCAGAGTTTTGAGAAGATTGGAGAAACTTAATTTTTCACCCCCCGAAAAAAAACATAAGGGGTAACACTGTCATTTTTTTTTTCTGGTCAAAAATTTGAGTTTCAATATCTCAGCTCTGGAAGGGTCTAGAACCTCAATTATTGCACCCAGGTCCATGTCTCGTGGCCCTCTATCAGAATCCAGAGGTTTGAATAGATTGGATAAACTTAAATTTTCACCCCCTGAAAAAAAACATAAGGGGTAACACTGTCATTTTTTTTTCTGGTCAAAATTTTGAGTTTCAATATCTCAGCTCTGGAAGGGTCTAGAACCTCAAGTTTTGCACCCAGGTCCATGTCTCGTGGCCCTCTATCAGAATCCAGAGTTTTGAGAAGATTGGAGAAACTTAATTTTTCACCCCCCGAAAAAAAAACATAAGGGGTAACACTGTCATTTTTTTTTCTGGTCAAAATTTTGAGTTTCAATATCTCAGCTCTGGAAGGATCTAGAACCTCAATTTTTGCACCCAGGTCCATGTCTCGTGGCCCTCTATCAGAATCCAGAGTTTTGAGAAGATTGGAGAAACTTAATTTTTCACCCCCCGAAAAAAAACATAAGGGGTAACACTGTCATTTTTTTTTTCTGGTCAAAATTTTGAGTTTCAATTTCTCAGCTCTGGAAGGGTTTTGAGCCTCAATTTTTGCACCCAGGTCCATGTCTCGTGGCCCTCTATCAGAATCCAGAGTTTTGAGAAGATTGGAGAAACTTAATTTTTCACCCCCCGAAAAAAAACATAAGGGGTAACACTGTCATTTTTTTTTTCTGGTCAAAATTTTGAGTTTCAATATCTCAGCTCTGGAACGGTTTGGAGCCTCAATTTTTGCACCCAGGTCCATGTCTCATGGCCCTCTATCAGAATCCAGAGTTTTGAGAAGATTGGAGAAACTTAATTTTTCACCCCCCGAAAAAAAACATAAGGGGTAACACTGTCATTTTTTTTTTCTGGTCAAAATTTTGAGTTTCAATATCTCAGCTCTGGAAGGGTCTAGAACCTCAATTATTGCACCCAGGTCCATGTCTCGTGGCCCTCTATCAGAATCCAGAGTTTTGAAAAGATTGGAGAAACTTAAATTTTCACCCCCCGAAAAAAAACATAAGGGGTAACACTGTCATTTTTTTTTCTGGTCAAAATTTTGAGTTTCAATATCTCAGCTCTGGAAGGTTCTAGAACCTCAATTTTTGCACCCAGGTCCATGTCTCGTGGCCCTCTATCAGAATCCAGAGTTTTGAGAAGATTGGAGAAACTTAATTTTTCACCCCCCGAAAAAAAACATAAGGGGTAACACTGTCATTTTTTTTTCTGGTCCAAATTTTGAGTTTCAATATCTCAGCTCTGGAAGGGTCTAGAACCTCAATTTTTGCACCCAGGTCCATGTCTCGTGGCCCTCTATCAGAATCCAGAGTTTTGAGAAGATTGGAGAAACTTAATTTTTCACCCCCCGAAAAAAAACATAAGGGGTAACACTGTCATTTTTTTTTCTGGTCCAAATTTTGAGTTTCAATATCTCAGCTCTGGAAGGGTCTAGAACCTCAATTTTTGCACCCAGGTCCATGTCTCGTGGCCCTCTATCAGAATCCAGAGTTTTGAGAAGATTGGAAAAACTTAATTTTTCACCCCCCGAAAAAAAACATAAGGGGTAACACTGTCATTTTTTTTTCTGGTCAAAATTTTGAGTTTCAATATCTCAGCTCTGGAAGGGTCTAGAACATCAATTTTTGCACCCAGGTCCATGTCTCGTGGCCCTCTATCAGAATCCAGAGTTTTGAGAAGATTGGAGAAACTTAAATTTTCACCCCCCGAAAAAAAAAACATAAGGGGTAACACTGTCATTTTTTTTTCTGGTCAAAATTTTGAGTTTCAATATCTCAGCTCTGGAAGGGTCTAGAACCTCAATTTTTGCACCCAGGTCCATGTCTCGTGGCCCTCTATCAGAATCCAGAGTTTTGAGAAGTTTGGAGAAACTTAATTTTTCACCCCCCGAAAAAAAACATAAGGGGTAACACTGTCATTTTTTTTCTGGTCAAAATTTTGAGTTTCAATATCTCAGCTCTGGAAGGGTCTAGAACCTCAATTTTTGCACCCAGGTCCATGTCTCGTGGCCCTCTATCAGAATCCAGAGTTTTGAGAAGATTGGAGAAACTTAATTTTTCACCCCCCGAAAAAAAACATAAGGGGTAACACTGTCATTTTTTTTTTCTGGTCAAAATTTTGAGTTTCAATATCTCAGCTCTGGAAGGGTCTAGAACCTCAATTTTTGCACCCAGGTCCATGTCTCGTGGCCCTCTATCAGAATCCAGAGTTTTGAGAAGATTGGAGAAACTTAAATTTTCACCCCCCGAAAAAAAAACATAAGGGGTAACACTGTCATTTTTTTTCTGGTCAAAATTTTGAGTTTCAATATCTCAGCTCTGGAAGGGTCTAGAACCTCAATTTTTGCACCCAGGTCCATGTCTCGTGGCCCTCTATCAGAATCCAGAGTTTTGAGAAGATTGGAGAAACTTAATTTTTCACCCCCCGAAAAAAAACATAAGGGGTAACACTGTCATTTTTTTTTCTGGTCCAAATTTTGAGTTTCAATATCTCAGCTCTGGAAGGGTCTAGAACCTCAATTTTTGCACCCAGGTCCATGTCTCGTGGCCCTCTATCAGAATCCAGAGTTTTGAGAAGATTGGAGAAACTTAATTTTTCACCCCCCGAAAAAAAAAACATAAGGGGTAACACTGTCATTTTTTTTCTGGTCAAAATTTTGAGTTTCAATATCACAGCTCTGGAAGGGTCTAGAGCCTCAATTTTTGCACCCAGGTCCATGTCTCATGGCCCTCTATCAGAATCCAGAGTTTTGAGAAGATTGGAGAAACTAAATTTTTCACACCCCGAAAAAAAACATAAGGGGTAACACTGTCATTTTTTTTTCTGGTCCAAATTTTGAGTTTCAATATCTCAGCTCTGGAAGGGCCTAGAAACTCAATTTTTGCACCCAGGTCCATGTCTCGTGGCCCTCTATCAGAATCCAGAGTTTTGAGAAGATTGGAGAAACTTAATTTTTCACCCCCCGAAAAAAAACATAAGGGGTAAAACTGTCATTTTTTTTTCTGGTCCAAATTTTGAGTTTCAATATCTCAGCTCTGGAAGGGTCTAGAACCTCAATTTTTGCACCCAGGTCCATGTCTCGTGGCCCTCTATCAGAATCCAGAGTTTTGAGAAGATTGGAGAAACTTAATTTTTCACCCCCCGAAAAAAAAACATAAGGGGTAACACTGTCATTTTTTTTTCTGGTCAAAATTTTGAGTTTCATTATCTCAGCTCTGGAAGGGTCTAGAACCTCAATTTTTGCACCCAGGTCCATGTCTCGTGGCCCTCTATCAGAATCCAGAGTTTTGAGAAGATTGGAGAAACTTAATTTTTCACCCCCCGAAAAAAAAACATAAGGGGTAACACTGTCATTTTTTTTTCTGGTCCAAATTTTGAGTTTCAATATCTCAGCTCTGGAAGGGTCTAGAACCTCAATTTTTGCACCCAGGTCCATGTCTCGTGGCCCTCTATCAGAATCCAGAGTTTTGAGAAGATTGGAGAAACTTAAATTTTCACCCCCCGAAAAAAACATAAGGGGTAACACTGTCATTTTTTTTTTCTGGTCAAAATTTTGAGTTTCAATATCTCAGCTCTGGAAGGTTCTAGAACCTCAATTTTTGCACCCAGGTCCATGTCTCGTGGCCCTCTATCAGAATCCAGAGTTTTGAGAAGATTGGAGAAACTTAATTTTTCACCCCCCGAAAAAAAACATAAGGGGTAACACTGTCATTTTTTTTTTCTGGTCCAAATTTTGAGTTTCAATATCTCAGCTCTGGAAGGGTCTAGAACCTCAATTTTTGCACCCAGGTCCATGTCTCGTGGCCCTCTATCAGAATCCAGAGTTTTCAGAAGATTGGAGAAACTTAATTTTTCACCCCCCGAAAAAAAACATAAGGGGTAACACTGTCATTTTTTTTTCTGGTCCAAATTTTGAGTTTCAATATCTCAGCTCTGGAAGGGTCTAGAACCTCAATTTTTGCACCCAGGTCCATGTCTCATGGCCCTCTATCAGAATCCAGAGTTTTGAGAAGATTAGAGAAACTTAATTTTTCACCCCCCGAAAAAAAACATAAGGGGTAACACTGTCATTTTTTTTTTCTGGTCAAAATTTTGAGTTTCAATATCTCAGCTCTGGAAGGGTCTAGAACCTCAATTTTTGCACCCAGGTCCATGTCTCGTGGCCCTCTATCAGAATCCAGAGTTTTGAGAAGATTGGAGAAACTTAAATTTTCACCCCCCGAAAAAAAAAAACATAAGGGGTAACACTGTCATTTTTTTTTTTCTGGTCAAAATTTTGAGTTTCAATATCTCAGCTCTGGAAGGGTCTAGAACCTCAATTTTTGCACCTAGGTCCATGTCTCGTGGCCCTCTATCAGAATCCAAAGTTTTGAGAAGATTGGAGAAACTTAAATTTTCACGCCCCGAAAAAAAAAAACATAAGGGGTAACACTGTCATTTTTTTTTCTGTTCAAAATTTTGAGTTTCAATATCTCAGCTCTGGAAGGGTCTAGAACCTCAATTTTTGCACCCAGGTCCATGTCTCGTGGCCCTCTATCAGAATCCAGAGTTTTGAGAAGATTGGAGAAACTTAATTTTTCACCCCCCGAAAAAAAACATAAGGGGTAACACTGTCATTTTTTTTCTGGTCAAAATTTTGAGTTTCAATATCTCAGCTCTGGAAGGGTCTAGAACCTCAATTTTTGCACCCAGGTCCATGTCTCGTGGCCCTCTATCAGAATCCAGAGTTTTGAGAAGATTGGAGAAACTTAATTTTTCACCCCCCGAAAAAAAACATAAGGGGTAACACTGTCATTTTTTTTCAGGTCAAAATTTTGAGTTTCAATATCTCAGCTCTGGAAGGGTCTAGAACCTCAATTTTTGCACCCAGGTCCATGTCTCGTGGCCCTCTATCAGAATCCAGAGTTTTGAGAAGATTGGAGAAACTTAATTTTTCACCCCCCGAAAAAAAAACATAAGGGGTAACACTGTCATTTTTTTTTTCTGGTCAAAATTTTGAGTTTCAATATCTCAGCTCTGGAAGGATCTAGAACCTCAATTTTTGCACCCAGGTCCATGTCTCGTGGCCCTCTATCAGAATCCAGAGTTTTGAGAAGATTGGAGAAACTTAATTTTTCACCCCCCGAAAAAAAACATAAGGGGTAACACTGTCATTTTTTTTCTGGTCCAAATTTTGAGTTTCAATATCTCAGCTCTGGAAGGGTCTAGAACCTCAATTTTTGCACCCAGGTCCATGTCTCGTGGCCCTCTATCAGAATCCAGAGTTTTGAGAAGATTGGAGAAACTTAATTTTTCACCCCCCGAAAAAAAAACATAAGGGGTAACACTGTCATTTTTTTTTTTCTGGTCAAAATTTTGAGTTTCAATATCTCAGCTCTGGAAGGGTCTAGAACCTAAATTTTTGCACCCAGGTCCATGTCTCGTGGCCCTCTATCAGAATCCAGAGTTTTGAGAAGATTGGAGAAACTTAATTTTTCACCCCCCGAAAAAAAAACATAAGGGGTAACACTGTCATTTTTTTTTCTGGTCAAAATTTTGAGTTTCAATATCTCAGCTCTGGAAGGGTCTAGAGCCTCAATTTTTGCACCCAGGTCCATGTCTCGTGGCCCTCTATCAGAATCCAGAGTTTTGAGAAGATTGGAGAAACTTAATTTTTCACCCCCCGAAAAAAAAACATAAGGGGTAACACTGTCATTTTTTTTTCTGGTCAAAATTTTGAGTTTCAATATCTCAGCTCTGGAAGGGTCTAGAACCTCAATTTTTGCACCCAGGTCCATGTCTCGTGGCCCTCTATCAAAATACAGAGTTTTGAGAAGATTGGAGAAACTTAATTTTTCACCCCCCAAAAAAAAACATAAGGGGTAACACTGTCATTTTTTTTTTCTGGTCAAAAATTTGAGTTTCAATATCTCAGCTCTGGAAGGGTCTAGAACCTCAATTATTGCACCCAGGTCCATGTCTCGTGGCCCTCTATCAGAATCCAGAGGTTTGAAAAGATTGGATAAACTTAAATTTTCACCCCCTGAAAAAAAACATAAGGGGTAACACTGTCATTTTTTTTTCTGGTCAAAATTTTGAGTTTCAATATCTCAGCTCTGGAAGGGTCTAGAACCTCAATTTTTGCACCCAGGTCCATGTCTCGTGGCCCTCTATCAGAATCCAGAGTTTTGAGAAGATTGGAGAAACTTAATTTTTCACCCCCCGAAAAAAAAAACATAAGGGGTAACACTGTCATTTTTTTTTCTGGTCCAAATTTTGAGTTTCAATATCTCAGCTCTGGAAGGTTCTAGAACCTCAATTTTTGCACCCAGGTCCATGTCTCGTGGCCCTCTATCAGAATCCAGAGTTTTGAGAAGATTGGAGAAACTTAATTTTTCACCCCCCGAAAAAAAACATAAGGGGTAACACTGTCATTTTTTTTTCTGGTCCAAATTTTGAGTTTCAATATCTCAGCTCTGGAAGGGTCTAGAACCTCAATTTTTGCACCCAGGTCCATGTCTCGTGGCCCTCTATCAGAATCCAGAGTTTTGAGAAGATTGGAGAAACTTAATTTTTCACCCCCCTAAAAAAAAACATAAGGGGTAACACTGTCATTTTTTTTTTCTGGTCAAAATTTTGAGTTTCAATATCTCAGCTCTGGAAGGGTCTAGAACCTCAATTTTTGCACCCAGGTCCATGTCTCGTGGCCCTCTATCAGAATCCAGAGTTTTGAGAAGATTGGAGAAACTTAATTTTTCACCCCCCAAAAAAAAAACATAAGGGGTAACACTGTCATTTTTTTTTTCTGGTCAAAATTTTGAGTTTCAATATCTCAGCTCTGGAAGGGTCTAGAACCTCAATTTTTGCACCCAGGTCCATGTCTCGTGGCCCTCTATCAAAATCCAGCGTTTTGAGAAGATTGGAGAAACTTAATTTTTCACCCCCCGAAAAAAAACATAAGGGGTAACACTGTCATTTTTTTTTTCTGGTCAAAAATTTGAGTTTCAATATCTCAGCTCTGGAAGGGTCTAGAACCTCAATTATTGCACCCAGGTCCATGTCTCGTGGCCCTCTATCAGAATCCAGAGGTTTGAAAAGATTGGATAAACTTAAATTTTCACCCCCTGAAAAAAAACATAAGGGGTAACACTGTCATTTTTTTTTCTGGTCAAAATTTTGAGTTTCAATATCTCAGCTCTGGAAGGGTCTAGAACCTCAATTTTTGCACCCAGGTCCATGTCTCGTGGCCCTCTATCAGAATCCAGAGTTTTGAGAAGATTGGAGAAACTTAATTTTTCACCCCCCGAAAAAAAAACATAAGGGGTAACACTGTCATTTTTTTTCTGGTCCAAATTTTGAGTTTCAATATCTCAGCTCTGGAAGGTTCTAGAACCTCAATTTTTGCACCCAGGTCCATGTCTCGTGGCCCTCTATCAGAATCCAGAGTTTTCAGAAGATTGGAGAAACTTAATTTTTCACCCCCCGAAAAAAAACATAAGGGGTAACACTGTCATTTTTTTTTCTGGTCCAAATTTTGAGTTTCAATATCTCAGCTCTGGAAGGGTCTAGAACCTCAATTTTTGCACCCAGGTCCATGTCTCGTGGCCCTCTACCAGAATCCAGAGTTTTGAGAAGATTGGAGAAACTTAATTTTTCACCCCCCTAAAAAAAAACATAAGGGGTAACACTGTCATTTTTTTTTCTGGTCAAAATTTTGAATTTCAATATCTCAGCTCTGGAAGGGTCTAGAACCTCAATTTTTGCACCCAGGTCCATGTCTCGTGGCCCTCTATCAGAATCCAGAGTTTTGAGAAGATTGGAGAAACTTAATTTTTCACCCCCCGAAAAAAAACATAAGGGGTAACACTGTCATTTTTTTTCTGGTCCAAATTTTGAGTTTCAATATCTCAGCTCTGGAAGGGTCTAGAACCTCAATTTTTGCACCCAGGTCCATGTCTCGTGGCCCTCTATCAGAATCCAGAGTTTTGAGAAGATTGGAGAAACTTAATTTTTCACCCCCCGAAAAAAAAACATAAGGGGTAACACTGTCATTTTTTTTTTTCTGGTCAAAATTTTGAGTTTCAATATCTCAGCTCTGGAAGGGTCTAGAACCTAAATTTTTGCACCCAGGTCCATGTCTCGTGGCCCTCTATCAGAATCCAGAGTTTTGAGAAGATTGGAGAAACTTAATTTTTCACCCCCCGAAAAAAAAACATAAGGGGTAACACTGTCATTTTTTTTTCTGGTCAAAATTTTGAGTTTCAATATCTCAGCTCTGGAAGGGTCTAGAGCCTCAATTTTTGCACCCAGGTCCATGTCTCGTGGCCCTCTATCAGAATCCAGAGTTTTGAGAAGATTGGAGAAACTTAATTTTTCACCCCCCGAAAAAAAAACATAAGGGGTAACACTGTCATTTTTTTTTCTGGTCAAAATTTTGAGTTTCAATATCTCAGCTCTGGAAGGGTCTAGAACCTCAATTTTTGCACCCAGGTCCATGTCTCGTGGCCCTCTATCAAAATCCAGAGTTTTGAGAAGATTGGAGAAACTTAATTTTTCACCCCCCAAAAAAAAACATAAGGGGTAACACTGTCATTTTTTTTTTCTGGTCAAAAATTTGAGTTTCAATATCTCAGCTCTGGAAGGGTCTAGAACCTCAATTATTGCACCCAGGTCCATGTCTCGTGGCCCTCTATCAGAATCCAGAGGTTTGAAAAGATTGGATAAACTTAAATTTTCACCCCCTGAAAAAAAACATAAGGGGTAACACTGTCATTTTTTTTTCTGGTCAAAATTTTGAGTTTCAATATCTCAGCTCTGGAAGGGTCTAGAACCTCAATTTTTGCACCCAGGTCCATGTCTCGTGGCCCTCTATCAGAATCCAGAGTTTTGAGAAGATTGGAGAAACTTAATTTTTCACCCCCCGAAAAAAAAAACATAAGGGGTAACACTGTCATTTTTTTTTCTGGTCCAAATTTTGAGTTTCAATATCTCAGCTCTGGAAGGTTCTAGAACCTCAATTTTTGCACCCAGGTCCATGTCTCGTGGCCCTCTATCAGAATCCAGAGTTTTGAGAAGATTGGAGAAACTTAATTTTTCACCCCCCGAAAAAAAACATAAGGGGTAACACTGTCATTTTTTTTTCTGGTCCAAATTTTGAGTTTCAATATCTCAGCTCTGGAAGGGTCTAGAACCTCAATTTTTGCACCCAGGTCCATGTCTCGTGGCCCTCTATCAGAATCCAGAGTTTTGAGAAGATTGGAGAAACTTAATTTTTCACCCCCCTAAAAAAAAACATAAGGGGTAACACTGTCATTTTTTTTTTTCTGGTCAAAATTTTGAGTTTCAATATCTCAGCTCTGGAAGGGTCTAGAACCTCAATTTTTGCACCCAGGTCCATGTCTCGTGGCCCTCTATCAGAATCCAGAGTTTTGAGAAGATTGGAGAAACTTAATTTTTCACCCCCCGAAAAAAAAACATAAGGGGTAACACTGTCATTTTTTTTTTCTGGTCAAAATTTTGAGTTTCAATATCTCAGCTCTGGAAGGGTCTAGAACCTCAATTTTTGCACCCAGGTCCATGTCTCGTGGCCCTCTATCAAAATCCAGCGTTTTGAGAAGATTGGAGAAACTTAATTTTTCACCCCCCGAAAAAAAACATAAGGGGTAACACTGTCATTTTTTTTTTCTGGTCAAAAATTTGAGTTTCAATATCTCAGCTCTGGAAGGGTCTAGAACCTCAATTATTGCACCCAGGTCCATGTCTCGTGGCCCTCTATCAGAATCCAGAGGTTTGAAAAGATTGGATAAACTTAAATTTTCACCCCCTGAAAAAAAACATAAGGGGTAACACTGTCATTTTTTTTTCTGGTCAAAATTTTGAGTTTCAATATCTCAGCTCTGGAAGGGTCTAGAACCTCAATTTTTGCACCCAGGTCCATGTCTCGTGGCCCTCTATCAGAATCCAGAGTTTTGAGAAGATTGGAGAAACTTAATTTTTCACCCCCCGAAAAAAAAACATAAGGGGTAACACTGTCATTTTTTTTCTGGTCCAAATTTTGAGTTTCAATATCTCAGCTCTGGAAGGTTCTAGAACCTCAATTTTTGCACCCAGGTCCATGTCTCGTGGCCCTCTATCAGAATCCAGAGTTTTGAGAAGATTGGAGAAACTTAATTTTTCACCCCCCGAAAAAAAACATAAGGGGTAACACTGTCATTTTTTTTTCTGGTCCAAATTTTGAGTTTCAATATCTCAGCTCTGGAAGGGTCTAGAACCTCAATTTTTGCACCCAGGTCCATGTCTCGTGGCCCTCTACCAGAATCCAGAGTTTTGAGAAGATTGGAGAAACTTAATTTTTCACCCCCCTAAAAAAAAACATAAGGGGTAACACTGTCATTTTTTTTTTTCTGGTCAAAATTTTGAATTTCAATATCTCAGCTCTGGAAGGGTCTAGAACCTCAATTTTTGCACCCAGGTCCATGTCTCGTGGCCCTCTATCAGAATCCAGAGTTTTGAGAAGATTGGAGAAACTTAAATTTTCACCCCCCGAAAAAAAACATAAGGGGTAACACTGTCATTTTTTTTTCTGGTCAAAATTTTGAGTTTCAATATCTCAGCTCTGGAAGGGTCTAGAACCTCAATTTTTGCACCCAGGTCCATGTCTCGTGGCCCTCTATCAGAATCCAGAGTTTTGAGAAGATTGGAGAAACTTAATTTTTCACCCCCCGAAAAAAAACATAAGGGGTAACACTGTCATTTTTTTTTCTGGTCAAAATTTTGAGTTTCAATATCTCAGCTCTGGAAGGGTCTAGAACCTCAATTTTTACACCCAGGTCCATGTCTCGTGGCCCTCTATCAGAATCCAGAGTTTTGAGAAGATTGGAGAAACTTAATTTTTCACCCCCCGAAAAAAAACATAAGGGGTAACACTGTCATTTTTTTTTCTGGTCAAAATTTTTAGTTTCAATATCTCAGCTCTGGAAGGGTCTAGAACCTCAATTTTTGCACCCAGGTCCATTTCTCGTGGCCCACTATCAGAATCCAGAGTTTTGAGAAGATTGGAGAAACTTAATTTTTCACCCCCCGAAAAAAAACATAAGGGGTAACACTGTCATTTTTTTTTTCTGGTCAAAATTTTGAGTTTCAATATCTCAGCTCTGGAAGGGTCTAGAACCTCAATTTTTGCACCCAGGTCCATGTCTCGTGGCCCTCTATCAGAATCCAGAGTTTTGAGAAGATTGGAGAAACTTAAATTTTCACCCCCTGAAAAAAAACATAAGGGGTAACACTGTCATTTTTTTTTCTGGTCAAAATTTTGAGTTTCAATATCTCAGCTCTGGAAGGGTCTAGAACCTCAATTTTTGCACCCAGGTCCATGTCTCGTGGCCCTCTATCAGAATCCAGAGTTTTGAGAAGATTGGATAAACTTAATTTTTCACCCCCCGAAAAAAAAAACATAAGGGGTAACACTGTCATTTTTTTTTTCTGGTCCAAATTTTGAGTTTCAATATCTCAGCTCTGGAAGGGTCTAGAACCTCAATTTTTGCACCCAGGTCCATGTCTCGTGGCCCTCTATCAGAATCCAGAGTTTTGAGAAGATTGGAGAAACTTAATTTTTCACCCCCCGAAAAAAAACATAAGGGGTAACACTCTCATTTTTTTTTTCTGGTCAAAATTTTGAGTTTCAATATCTCAGCTCTGGAAGGGTCTAGAACCTCAATTTTTGCACCCAGGTCCATGTCTCGTGGCCCTCTATCAGAATCCAGAGTTTTGAGAAGATTGGAGAAACTTAATTTTTCACCCCCCGAAAAAAAACATAAGGGGTAACACTGTCATTTTTTTTTCTGGTCAAAATTTTGAGTTTCAATATCTCAGCTCTGGAAGGGTCTAGAACCTCAATTTTTGCACCCAGGTCCATGTCTCGTGGCCCTCTATCAGAATCCAGAGTTTTGAAAAGATTGGAGAAACTTAATTTTTCACCCCCCGAAAAAAAACATAAGGGGTAACACTGTCATTTTTTTTCTGGTCAAAATTTTGAGTTTCAATATCTCAGCTCTGGAAGGGTCTAGAACCTCAATTTTTGCACCCAGGTCCATGTCTCGTGGCCCTCTATCAGAATCCAGAGTTTTGAGAAGATTGGAGAAACTTAATTTTTCACCCCCCGAAAAAAAAACATAAGGGGTAACACTGTAATTTTTTTTTCTGGTCAAAATTTTGAGTTTCAATATCTCAGCTCTGGAAGGGTCTAGAACCTCAATTTTTGCACCCAGGTCCATGTCTCGTGGCCCTCTATCAGAATCCAGAGTTTTGAGAAGATTGGAGAAACTTAATTTTTCACCCCCCGAAAAAAAACATAAGGGGTAACACTGTCATTTTTTTTCTGGTCAAAATTTTGAGTTTCAATATCTCAGCTCTGGAAGGGTCTAGAACCTCAATTTTTGCACCCAGGTCCATGTCTCGTGGCCCTCTATCAGAATCCAGAGTTTTGAGAAGATTGGAGAAACTTAATTTTTCACCCCCCGAAAAAAAACATAAGGGGTAACACTGTCATTTTTTTTCTGGTCAAAATTTTGAGTTTCAATATCTCAGCTCTGGAAGGGTCTAGAACCTCAATTTTTGCACCCAGGTCCATGTCTCGTGGCCCTCTATCAGAATCCAGAGTTTTGAGAAGATTGGAGAAACTTAATTTTTCACCCCCCGAAAAAAAACATAAGGGGTAACACTGTCATTTTTTTTCTGGTCAAAATTTTGAGTTTCAATATCACAGCTCTGGAAGGGTCTAGAACCTCAATTTTTACACCCAGGTCCATGTCTCGTGGCCCTCTATCAGAATCCAGAGTTTTGAGAAGATTGGAGAAACTTAATTTTTCACCCCCCGAAAAAAAACATAAGGGGTAACACTGTCATTTTTTTTCTGGTCAAAATTTTGAGTTTCAATATCACAGCTCTGGAAGGGTCTAGAACCTCAATTTTTACACCCAGGTCCATGTCTCGTGGCCCTCTATCAGAATCCAGAGTTTTGAGAAGATTGGAGAAACTTAATTTTTCACCCCCCGAAAAAAAAAACATAAGGGGTAACACTGTCATTTTTTTCTGGTCAAAATTTTGAGTTTCAATATCACAGCTCTGGAAGGGTCTAGAGCCTCAATTTTTGCACCCAGGTCCATGTCTCGTGGCCCTCTATCAGAATCCAGAGTTTTGAGAAGATTGGAGAAACTAAATTTTTCACCCCCCGAAAAAAACATAAGGGGTAACACTGTCATTTTTTTTTCTGGTCCAAATTTTGAGTTTCAATATCTCAGCTCTGGAAGGGTCTAGAACCTCAATTTTTGCACCCAGGTCCATGTCTCGTGGCCCTCTATCAGAATCCAGAGTTTTGAGAAGATTGGAGAAACTTAAATTTTCACCCCCCGAAAAAAAACATAAGGGGTAACACTGTCATTTTTTTTTCTGGTCAAAATTTTGAGTTTCAATATCTCAGCTCTGGAAGGGTCTAGAACCTCAATTTTTGCACCCAGGTCCATGTCTCGTGGCCCTCTATCAGAATCCAGAGTTTTGAGAAGATTGGAGAAACTTAAATTTTCACCCCCCGAAAAAAAACATAAGGGGTAACACTGTCATTTTTTTTCTGGTCAAAATTTTGAGTTTCAATATCTCAGCTCTGGAAGGGTCTAGAACCTCAATTTTTGCACCCAGGTCCATGTCTCGTGGCCCTCTATCAGAATCCAGAGTTTTGAGAAGATTGGAGAAACTTAATTTTTCACCCCCCGAAAAAAAACATAAGGGGTAACACTGTCATTTTTTTTCTGGTCAAACTTTTGAGTTTCAATATCTCAGCTCTGGAAGGGTCTAGAACCTCAATTTTTGCACCCAGGTCCATGTCTCGTGGCCCTCTATCAGAATCCAGAGTTTTGAGAAGATTGGAGAAACTTAATTTTTCACCCCCCGAAAAAAAAAAAACATAAGGGGTAACACTGTTATTTTTTTTTCTGGTCAAAATTTTGAGTTTCAATATCTCAGCTCTGGAAGGGTCTAGAACCTCAATTTTTGCACCCAGGTCCATGTCTCGTGGCCCTCTATCAGAATCCAGAGTTTTGAGAAGATTGGAGAAACTTAATTTTTCACCCCCCGAAAAAAAAAACATAAGGGGTAACACTGTCATTTTTTTTTCTGGTCCAAATTTTGAGTTTCAATATCTCAGCTCTGGAAGGTTCTAGAACCTCAATTTTTGCACCCAGGTCCATGTCTCGTGGCCCTCTATCAGAATCCAGAGTTTTGAGAAGATTGGAGAAACTTAATTTTTCACCCCCCGAAAAAAAACATAAGGGGTAACACTGTCATTTTTTTTTCTGGTCCAAATTTTGAGTTTCAATATCTCAGCTCTGGAAGGGTCTAGAACCTCAATTTTTGCACCCAGGTCCATGTCTCGTGGCCCTCTATCAGAATCCAGAGTTTTGAGAAGATTGGAGAAACTTAATTTTTCACCCCCCTAAAAAAAAACATAAGGGGTAACACTGTCATTTTTTTTTTTCTGGTCAAAATTTTGAGTTTCAATATCTCAGCTCTGGAAGGGTCTAGAACCTCAATTTTTGCACCCAGGTCCATGTCTCGTGGCCCTCTATCAGAATCCAGAGTTTTGAGAAGATTGGAGAAACTTAATTTTTCACCCCCCGAAAAAAAAACATAAGGGGTAACACTGTCATTTTTTTTTTTCTGGTCAAAATTTTGAGTTTCAATATCTCAGCTCTGGAAGGGTCTAGAACCTCAATTTTTGCACCCAGGTCCATGTCTCGTGGCCCTCTATCAAAATCCAGCGTTTTGAGAAGATTGGAGAAACTTAATTTTTCACCCCCCGAAAAAAAACATAAGGGGTAACACTGTCATTTTTTTTTTCTGGTCAAAAATTTGAGTTTCAATATCTCAGCTCTGGAAGGGTCTAGAACCTCAATTATTGCACCCAGGTCCATGTCTCGTGGCCCTCTATCAGAATCCAGAGGTTTGAAAAGATTGGATAAACTTAAATTTTCACCCCCTGAAAAAAAACATAAGGGGTAACACTGTCATTTTTTTTTCTGGTCAAAATTTTGAGTTTCAATATCTCAGCTCTGGAAGGGTCTAGAACCTCAATTTTTGCACCCAGGTCCATGTCTCGTGGCCCTCTATCAGAATCCAGAGTTTTGAGAAGATTGGAGAAACTTAATTTTTCACCCCCCGAAAAAAAAACATAAGGGGTAACACTGTCATTTTTTTTCTGGTCCAAATTTTGAGTTTCAATATCTCAGCTCTGGAAGGTTCTAGAACCTCAATTTTTGCACCCAGGTCCATGTCTCGTGGCCCTCTATCAGAATCCAGAGTTTTGAGAAGATTGGAGAAACTTAATTTTTCACCCCCCGAAAAAAAACATAAGGGGTAACACTGTCATTTTTTTTTCTGGTCCAAATTTTGAGTTTCAATATCTCAGCTCTGGAAGGGTCTAGAACCTCAATTTTTGCACCCAGGTCCATGTCTCGTGGCCCTCTACCAGAATCCAGAGTTTTGAGAAGATTGGAGAAACTTAATTTTTCACCCCCCTAAAAAAAAACATAAGGGGTAACACTGTCATTTTTTTTTTCTGGTCAAAATTTTGAATTTCAATATCTCAGCTCTGGAAGGGTCTAGAACCTCAATTTTTGCACCCAGGTCCATGTCTCGTGGCCCTCTATCAGAATCCAGAGTTTTGAGAAGATTGGAGAAACTTAAATTTTCACCCCCCGAAAAAAAACATAAGGGGTAACACTGTCATTTTTTTTTCTGGTCAAAATTTTGAGTTTCAATATCTCAGCTCTGGAAGGGTCTAGAACCTCAATTTTTGCACCCAGGTCCATGTCTCGTGGCCCTCTATCAGAATCCAGAGTTTTGAGAAGATTGGAGAAACTTAATTTTTCACCCCCCGAAAAAAAACATAAGGGGTAACACTGTCATTTTTTTTTCTGGTCAAAATTTTGAGTTTCAATATCTCAGCTCTGGAAGGGTCTAGAACCTCAATTTTTACACCCAGGTCCATGTCTCGTGGCCCTCTATCAGAATCCAGAGTTTTGAGAAGATTGGAGAAACTTAATTTTTCACCCCCCGAAAAAAAACATAAGGGGTAACACTGTCATTTTTTTTTCTGGTCAAAATTTTTAGTTTCAATATCTCAGCTCTGGAAGGGTCTAGAACCTCAATTTTTGCACCCAGGTCCATTTCTCGTGGCCCTCTATCAGAATCCAGAGTTTTGAGAAGATTGGAGAAACTTAATTTTTCACCCCCCGAAAAAAAACATAAGGGGTAACACTGTCATTTTTTTTTTCTGGTCAAAATTTTGAGTTTCAATATCTCAGCTCTGGAAGGGTCTAGAACCTCAATTTTTGCACCCAGGTCCATGTCTCGTGGCCCTCTATCAGAATCCAGAGTTTTGAGAAGATTGGAGAAACTTAAATTTTCACCCCCTGAAAAAAAACATAAGGGGTAACACTGTCATTTTTTTTTCTGGTCAAAATTTTGAGTTTCAATATCTCAGCTCTGGAAGGGTCTAGAACCTCAATTTTTGCACCCAGGTCCATGTCTCGTGGCCCTCTATCAGAATCCAGAGTTTTGAGAAGATTGGATAAACTTAATTTTTCACCCCCCGAAAAAAAAAACATAAGGGGTAACACTGTCATTTTTTTTTTCTGGTCCAAATTTTGAGTTTCAATATCTCAGCTCTGGAAGGGTCTAGAACCTCAATTTTTGCACCCAGGTCCATGTCTCGTGGCCCTCTATCAGAATCCAGAGTTTTGAGAAGATTGGAGAAACTTAATTTTTCACCCCCCGAAAAAAAACATAAGGGGTAACACTCTCATTTTTTTTTTCTGGTCAAAATTTTGAGTTTCAATATCTCAGCTCTGGAAGGGTCTAGAACCTCAATTTTTGCACCCAGGTCCATGTCTCGTGGCCCTCTATCAGAATCCAGAGTTTTGAGAAGATTGGAGAAACTTAATTTTTCACCCCCCGAAAAAAAACATAAGGGGTAACACTGTCATTTTTTTTTCTGGTCAAAATTTTGAGTTTCAATATCTCAGCTCTGGAAGGGTCTAGAACCTCAATTTTTGCACCCAGGTCCATGTCTCGTGGCCCTCTATCAGAATCCAGAGTTTTGAAAAGATTGGAGAAACTTAATTTTTCACCCCCCGAAAAAAAACATAAGGGGTAACACTGTCATTTTTTTTCTGGTCAAAATTTTGAGTTTCAATATCTCAGCTCTGGAAGGGTCTAGAACCTCAATTTTTGCACCCAGGTCCATGTCTCGTGGCCCTCTATCAGAATCCAGAGTTTTGAGAAGATTGGAGAAACTTAATTTTTCACCCCCCGAAAAAAAAACATAAGGGGTAACACTGTCATTTTTTTTTCTGGTCAAAATTTTGAGTTTCAATATCTCAGCTCTGGAAGGGTCTAGAACCTCAATTTTTGCACCCAGGTCCATGTCCTCGTGGCCCTCTATCAGAATCCAGAGTTTTGAGAAGATTGGAGAAACTTAATTTTTCACCCCCCGAAAAAAAACATAAGGGGTAACACTGTCATTTTTTTTTTCTGGTCAAAATTTTGAGTTTCAATATCTCAGCTCTGGAAGGGTCTAGAACCTCAATTTTTGCACCCAGGTCCATGTCTCGTGGCCCTCTACCAGAATCCAGAGTTTTGAGAAGATTGGAGAAACTTAATTTTTCACCCCCCTAAAAAAAAAACATAAGGGGTAACACTGTCATTTTTTTTTTTCTGGTCAAAATTTTGAATTTCAATATCTCAGCTCTGGAAGGGTCTAGAACCTCAATTTTTGCACCCAGGTCCATGTCTCGTGGCCCTCTATCAGAATCCAGAGTTTTGAGAAGATTGGAGAAACTTAAATTTTCACCCCCCGAAAAAAAACATAAGGGGTAACACTGTCATTTTTTTTTCTGGTCAAAATTTTGAGTTTCAATATCTCAGCTCTGGAAGGGTCTAGAACCTCAATTTTTGCACCCAGGTCCATGTCTCGTGGCCCTCTATCAGAATCCAGAGTTTTGAGAAGATTGGAGAAACTTAATTTTTCACCCCCCGAAAAAAAACATAAGGGGTAACACTGTCATTTTTTTTTCTGGTCAAAATTTTGAGTTTCAATATCTCAGCTCTGGAAGGGTCTAGAACCTCAATTTTTACACCCAGGTCCATGTCTCGTGGCCCTCTATCAGAATCCAGAGTTTTGAGAAGATTGGAGAAACTTAATTTTTCACCCCCCGAAAAAAAACATAAGGGGTAACACTGTCATTTTTTTTTCTGGTCAAAATTTTTAGTTTCAATATCTCAGCTCTGGAAGGGTCTAGAACCTCAATTTTTGCACCCAGGTCCATTTCTCGTGGCCCACTATCAGAATCCAGAGTTTTGAGAAGATTGGAGAAACTTAATTTTTCACCCCCCGAAAAAAAACATAAGGGGTAACACTGTCATTTTTTTTTTCTGGTCAAAATTTTGAGTTTCAATATCTCAGCTCTGGAAGGGTCTAGAACCTCAATTTTTGCACCCAGGTCCATGTCTCGTGGCCCTCTATCAGAATCCAGAGTTTTGAGAAGATTGGAGAAACTTAAATTTTCACCCCCTGAAAAAAAACATAAGGGGTAACACTGTCATTTTTTTTTCTGGTCAAAATTTTGAGTTTCAATATCTCAGCTCTGGAAGGGTCTAGAACCTCAATTTTTGCACCCAGGTCCATGTCTCGTGGCCCTCTATCAGAATCCAGAGTTTTGAGAAGATTGGATAAACTTAATTTTTCACCCCCCGAAAAAAAAACATAAGGGGTAACACTGTCATTTTTTTTTTCTGGTCCAAATTTTGAGTTTCAATATCTCAGCTCTGGAAGGGTCTAGAACCTCAATTTTTGCACCCAGGTCCATGTCTCGTGGCCCTCTATCAGAATCCAGAGTTTTGAGAAGATTGGAGAAACTTAATTTTTCACCCCCCGAAAAAAAACATAAGGGGTAACACTCTCATTTTTTTTTTCTGGTCAAAATTTTGAGTTTCAATATCTCAGCTCTGGAAGGGTCTAGAACCTCAATTTTTGCACCCAGGTCCATGTCTCGTGGCCCTCTATCAGAATCCAGAGTTTTGAGAAGATTGGAGAAACTTAATTTTTCACCCCCCGAAAAAAAACATAAGGGGTAACACTGTCATTTTTTTTTCTGGTCAAAATTTTGAGTTTCAATATCTCAGCTCTGGAAGGGTCTAGAACCTCAATTTTTGCACCCAGGTCCATGTCTCGTGGCCCTCTATCAGAATCCAGAGTTTTGAAAAGATTGGAGAAACTTAATTTTTCACCCCCCGAAAAAAAACATAAGGGGTAACACTGTCATTTTTTTTCTGGTCAAAATTTTGAGTTTCAATATCTCAGCTCTGGAAGGGTCTAGAACCTCAATTTTTGCACCCAGGTCCATGTCTCGTGGCCCTCTATCAGAATCCAGAGTTTTGAGAAGATTGGAGAAACTTAATTTTTCACCCCCCGAAAAAAAAACATAAGGGGTAACACTGTAATTTTTTTTTCTGGTCAAAATTTTGAGTTTCAATATCTCAGCTCTGGAAGGGTCTAGAACCTCAATTTTTGCACCCAGGTCCATGTCTCGTGGCCCTCTATCAGAATCCAGAGTTTTGAGAAGATTGGAGAAACTTAATTTTTCACCCCCCGAAAAAAAACATAAGGGGTAACACTGTCATTTTTTTTCTGGTCAAAATTTTGAGTTTCAATATCTCAGCTCTGGAAGGGTCTAGAACCTCAATTTTTGCACCCAGGTCCATGTCTCGTGGCCCTCTATCAGAATCCAGAGTTTTGAGAAGATTGGAGAAACTTAATTTTTCACCCCCCGAAAAAAAACATAAGGGGTAACACTGTCATTTTTTTTCTGGTCAAAATTTTGAGTTTCAATATCTCAGCTCTGGAAGGGTCTAGAACCTCAATTTTTGCACCCAGGTCCATGTCTCGTGGCCCTCTATCAGAATCCAGAGTTTTGAGAAGATTGGAGAAACTTAATTTTTCACCCCCCGAAAAAAAACATAAGGGGTAACACTGTCATTTTTTTTCTGGTCAAAATTTTGAGTTTCAATATCACAGCTCTGGAAGGGTCTAGAACCTCAATTTTTACACCCAGGTCCATGTCTCGTGGCCCTCTATCAGAATCCAGAGTTTTGAGAAGATTGGAGAAACTTAATTTTTCACCCCCCGAAAAAAAACATAAGGGGTAACACTGTCATTTTTTTTCTGGTCAAAATTTTGAGTTTCAA
Organism: Cyprinella venusta; assembly: GCA_038021265.1. Classification (NCBI taxonomy): domain Eukaryota; kingdom Metazoa; phylum Chordata; class Actinopteri; order Cypriniformes; family Leuciscidae; genus Cyprinella; species Cyprinella venusta. The sequence continues at coordinate 27,965,155 of CM075871.1, forward strand.
TATCACAGCTCTGGAAGGGTCTAGAACCTCAATTTTTACACCCAGGTCCATGTCTCGTGGCCCTCTATCAGAATCCAGAGTTTTGAGAAGATTGGAGAAACTTAATTTTTCACCCCCCGAAAAAAAAAACATAAGGGGTAACACTGTCATTTTTTTCTGGTCAAAATTTTGAGTTTCAATATCACAGCTCTGGAAGGGTCTAGAGCCTCAATTTTTGCACCCAGGTCCATGTCTCGTGGCCCTCTATCAGAATCCAGAGTTTTGAGAAGATTGGAGAAACTAAATTTTTCACCCCCCGAAAAAAACATAAGGGGTAACACTGTCATTTTTTTTTCTGGTCCAAATTTTGAGTTTCAATATCTCAGCTCTGGAAGGGTCTAGAACCTCAATTTTTGCACCCAGGTCCATGTCTCGTGGCCCTCTATCAGAATCCAGAGTTTTGAGAAGATTGGAGAAACTTAAATTTTCACCCCCCGAAAAAAAACATAAGGGGTAACACTGTCATTTTTTTTTCTGGTCAAAATTTTGAGTTTCAATATCTCAGCTCTGGAAGGGTCTAGAACCTCAATTTTTGCACCCAGGTCCATGTCTCGTGGCCCTCTATCAGAATCCAGAGTTTTGAGAAGATTGGAGAAACTTAAATTTTCACCCCCCGAAAAAAAACATAAGGGGTAACACTGTCATTTTTTTTCTGGTCAAAATTTTGAGTTTCAATATCTCAGCTCTGGAAGGGTCTAGAACCTCAATTTTTGCACCCAGGTCCATGTCTCGTGGCCCTCTATCAGAATCCAGAGTTTTGAGAAGATTGGAGAAACTTAATTTTTCACCCCCCGAAAAAAAACATAAGGGGTAACACTGTCATTTTTTTTCTGGTCAAACTTTTGAGTTTCAATATCTCAGCTCTGGAAGGGTCTAGAACCTCAATTTTTGCACCCAGGTCCATGTCTCGTGGCCCTCTATCAGAATCCAGAGTTTTGAGAAGATTGGAGAAACTTAATTTTTCACCCCCCGAAAAAAAAAAAACATAAGGGGTAACACTGTTATTTTTTTTTCTGGTCAAAATTTTGAGTTTCAATATCTCAGCTCTGGAAGGGTCTAGAACCTCAATTTTTGCACCCAGGTCCATGTCTCGTGGCCCTCTATCAGAATCCAGAGTTTTGAGAAGATTGGAGAAACTTAATTTTTCACCCCCCGAAAAAAAAAACATAAGGGGTAACACTGTCATTTTTTTTTCTGGTCCAAATTTTGAGTTTCAATATCTCAGCTCTGGAAGGTTCTAGAACCTCAATTTTTGCACCCAGGTCCATGTCTCGTGGCCCTCTATCAGAATCCAGAGTTTTGAGAAGATTGGAGAAACTTAATTTTTCACCCCCCGAAAAAAAACATAAGGGGTAACACTGTCATTTTTTTTTCTGGTCCAAATTTTGAGTTTCAATATCTCAGCTCTGGAAGGGTCTAGAACCTCAATTTTTGCACCCAGGTCCATGTCTCGTGGCCCTCTATCAGAATCCAGAGTTTTGAGAAGATTGGAGAAACTTAATTTTTCACCCCCCTAAAAAAAAACATAAGGGGTAACACTGTCATTTTTTTTTTTCTGGTCAAAATTTTGAGTTTCAATATCTCAGCTCTGGAAGGGTCTAGAACCTCAATTTTTGCACCCAGGTCCATGTCTCGTGGCCCTCTATCAGAATCCAGAGTTTTGAGAAGATTGGAGAAACTTAATTTTTCACCCCCCGAAAAAAAAACATAAGGGGTAACACTGTCATTTTTTTTTTTCTGGTCAAAATTTTGAGTTTCAATATCTCAGCTCTGGAAGGGTCTAGAACCTCAATTTTTGCACCCAGGTCCATGTCTCGTGGCCCTCTATCAAAATCCAGCGTTTTGAGAAGATTGGAGAAACTTAATTTTTCACCCCCCGAAAAAAAACATAAGGGGTAACACTGTCATTTTTTTTTTCTGGTCAAAAATTTGAGTTTCAATATCTCAGCTCTGGAAGGGTCTAGAACCTCAATTATTGCACCCAGGTCCATGTCTCGTGGCCCTCTATCAGAATCCAGAGGTTTGAAAAGATTGGATAAACTTAAATTTTCACCCCCTGAAAAAAAACATAAGGGGTAACACTGTCATTTTTTTTTCTGGTCAAAATTTTGAGTTTCAATATCTCAGCTCTGGAAGGGTCTAGAACCTCAATTTTTGCACCCAGGTCCATGTCTCGTGGCCCTCTATCAGAATCCAGAGTTTTGAGAAGATTGGAGAAACTTAATTTTTCACCCCCCGAAAAAAAAACATAAGGGGTAACACTGTCATTTTTTTTCTGGTCCAAATTTTGAGTTTCAATATCTCAGCTCTGGAAGGTTCTAGAACCTCAATTTTTGCACCCAGGTCCATGTCTCGTGGCCCTCTATCAGAATCCAGAGTTTTGAGAAGATTGGAGAAACTTAATTTTTCACCCCCCGAAAAAAAACATAAGGGGTAACACTGTCATTTTTTTTTCTGGTCCAAATTTTGAGTTTCAATATCTCAGCTCTGGAAGGGTCTAGAACCTCAATTTTTGCACCCAGGTCCATGTCTCGTGGCCCTCTACCAGAATCCAGAGTTTTGAGAAGATTGGAGAAACTTAATTTTTCACCCCCCTAAAAAAAAACATAAGGGGTAACACTGTCATTTTTTTTTTCTGGTCAAAATTTTGAATTTCAATATCTCAGCTCTGGAAGGGTCTAGAACCTCAATTTTTGCACCCAGGTCCATGTCTCGTGGCCCTCTATCAGAATCCAGAGTTTTGAGAAGATTGGAGAAACTTAAATTTTCACCCCCCGAAAAAAAACATAAGGGGTAACACTGTCATTTTTTTTTCTGGTCAAAATTTTGAGTTTCAATATCTCAGCTCTGGAAGGGTCTAGAACCTCAATTTTTGCACCCAGGTCCATGTCTCGTGGCCCTCTATCAGAATCCAGAGTTTTGAGAAGATTGGAGAAACTTAATTTTTCACCCCCCGAAAAAAAACATAAGGGGTAACACTGTCATTTTTTTTTCTGGTCAAAATTTTGAGTTTCAATATCTCAGCTCTGGAAGGGTCTAGAACCTCAATTTTTACACCCAGGTCCATGTCTCGTGGCCCTCTATCAGAATCCAGAGTTTTGAGAAGATTGGAGAAACTTAATTTTTCACCCCCCGAAAAAAAACATAAGGGGTAACACTGTCATTTTTTTTTCTGGTCAAAATTTTTAGTTTCAATATCTCAGCTCTGGAAGGGTCTAGAACCTCAATTTTTGCACCCAGGTCCATTTCTCGTGGCCCTCTATCAGAATCCAGAGTTTTGAGAAGATTGGAGAAACTTAATTTTTCACCCCCCGAAAAAAAACATAAGGGGTAACACTGTCATTTTTTTTTTCTGGTCAAAATTTTGAGTTTCAATATCTCAGCTCTGGAAGGGTCTAGAACCTCAATTTTTGCACCCAGGTCCATGTCTCGTGGCCCTCTATCAGAATCCAGAGTTTTGAGAAGATTGGAGAAACTTAAATTTTCACCCCCTGAAAAAAAACATAAGGGGTAACACTGTCATTTTTTTTTCTGGTCAAAATTTTGAGTTTCAATATCTCAGCTCTGGAAGGGTCTAGAACCTCAATTTTTGCACCCAGGTCCATGTCTCGTGGCCCTCTATCAGAATCCAGAGTTTTGAGAAGATTGGATAAACTTAATTTTTCACCCCCCGAAAAAAAAAACATAAGGGGTAACACTGTCATTTTTTTTTTCTGGTCCAAATTTTGAGTTTCAATATCTCAGCTCTGGAAGGGTCTAGAACCTCAATTTTTGCACCCAGGTCCATGTCTCGTGGCCCTCTATCAGAATCCAGAGTTTTGAGAAGATTGGAGAAACTTAATTTTTCACCCCCCGAAAAAAAACATAAGGGGTAACACTCTCATTTTTTTTTTCTGGTCAAAATTTTGAGTTTCAATATCTCAGCTCTGGAAGGGTCTAGAACCTCAATTTTTGCACCCAGGTCCATGTCTCGTGGCCCTCTATCAGAATCCAGAGTTTTGAGAAGATTGGAGAAACTTAATTTTTCACCCCCCGAAAAAAAACATAAGGGGTAACACTGTCATTTTTTTTTCTGGTCAAAATTTTGAGTTTCAATATCTCAGCTCTGGAAGGGTCTAGAACCTCAATTTTTGCACCCAGGTCCATGTCTCGTGGCCCTCTATCAGAATCCAGAGTTTTGAAAAGATTGGAGAAACTTAATTTTTCACCCCCCGAAAAAAAACATAAGGGGTAACACTGTCATTTTTTTTCTGGTCAAAATTTTGAGTTTCAATATCTCAGCTCTGGAAGGGTCTAGAACCTCAATTTTTGCACCCAGGTCCATGTCTCGTGGCCCTCTATCAGAATCCAGAGTTTTGAGAAGATTGGAGAAACTTAATTTTTCACCCCCCGAAAAAAAAACATAAGGGGTAACACTGTCATTTTTTTTTCTGGTCAAAATTTTGAGTTTCAATATCTCAGCTCTGGAAGGGTCTAGAACCTCAATTTTTGCACCCAGGTCCATGTCTCGTGGCCCTCTATCAGAATCCAGAGTTTTGAGAAGATTGGAGAAACTTAATTTTTCACCCCCCGAAAAAAAACATAAGGGGTAACACTGTCATTTTTTTTCTGGTCAAAATTTTGAGTTTCAATATCTCAGCTCTGGAAGGGTCTAGAACCTCAATTTTTGCACCCAGGTCCATGTCTCGTGGCCCTCTATCAGAATCCAGAGTTTTGAGAAGATTGGAGAAACTTAATTTTTCACCCCCCGAAAAAAAACATAAGGGGTAACACTGTCATTTTTTTTCTGGTCAAAATTTTGAGTTTCAATATCTCAGCTCTGGAAGGGTCTAGAACCTCAATTTTTGCACCCAGGTCCATGTCTCGTGGCCCTCTATCAGAATCCAGAGTTTTGAGAAGATTGGAGAAACTTAATTTTTCACCCCCCGAAAAAAAACATAAGGGGTAACACTGTCATTTTTTTTCTGGTCAAAATTTTGAGTTTCAATATCACAGCTCTGGAAGGGTCTAGAACCTCAATTTTTACACCCAGGTCCATGTCTCGTGGCCCTCTATCAGAATCCAGAGTTTTGAGAAGATTGGAGAAACTTAATTTTTCACCCCCCGAAAAAAAACATAAGGGGTAACACTGTCATTTTTTTTCTGGTCAAAATTTTGAGTTTCAATATCACAGCTCTGGAAGGGTCTAGAACCTCAATTTTTACACCCAGGTCCATGTCTCGTGGCCCTCTATCAGAATCCAGAGTTTTGAGAAGATTGGAGAAACTTAATTTTTCACCCCCCGAAAAAAAAAACATAAGGGGTAACACTGTCATTTTTTTCTGGTCAAAATTTTGAGTTTCAATATCACAGCTCTGGAAGGGTCTAGAGCCTCAATTTTTGCACCCAGGTCCATGTCTCGTGGCCCTCTATCAGAATCCAGAGTTTTGAGAAGATTGGAGAAACTAAATTTTTCACCCCCCGAAAAAAACATAAGGGGTAACACTGTCATTTTTTTTTCTGGTCCAAATTTTGAGTTTCAATATCTCAGCTCTGGAAGGGTCTAGAACCTCAATTTTTGCACCCAGGTCCATGTCTCGTGGCCCTCTATCAGAATCCAGAGTTTTGAGAAGATTGGAGAAACTTAAATTTTCACCCCCCGAAAAAAAACATAAGGGGTAACACTGTCATTTTTTTTTCTGGTCAAAATTTTGAGTTTCAATATCTCAGCTCTGGAAGGGTCTAGAACCTCAATTTTTGCACCCAGGTCCATGTCTCGTGGCCCTCTATCAGAATCCAGAGTTTTGAGAAGATTGGAGAAACTTAAATTTTCACCCCCCGAAAAAAAACATAAGGGGTAACACTGTCATTTTTTTTCTGGTCAAAATTTTGAGTTTCAATATCTCAGCTCTGGAAGGGTCTAGAACCTCAATTTTTGCACCCAGGTCCATGTCTCGTGGCCCTCTATCAGAATCCAGAGTTTTGAGAAGATTGGAGAAACTTAATTTTTCACCCCCCGAAAAAAAACATAAGGGGTAACACTGTCATTTTTTTTCTGGTCAAACTTTTGAGTTTCAATATCTCAGCTCTGGAAGGGTCTAGAACCTCAATTTTTGCACCCAGGTCCATGTCTCGTGGCCCTCTATCAGAATCCAGAGTTTTGAGAAGATTGGAGAAACTTAATTTTTCACCCCCCGAAAAAAAAAAAACATAAGGGGTAACACTGTTATTTTTTTTTCTGGTCAAAATTTTGAGTTTCAATATCTCAGCTCTGGAAGGGTCTAGAACCTCAATTTTTGCACCCAGGTCCATGTCTCGTGGCCCTCTATCAGAATCCAGAGTTTTGAGAAGATTGGAGAAACTTAAATTTTCACCCCCCGAAGAAAAACATAAGGGGTAACACTGTCATTTTTTTTTTCTGGTCAAAATTTTGAGTTTCAATATCTCAGCTCTGGAAGGGTCTAGAACCTCAATTTTTGCACCCAGGTCCATGTCTCGTGGCCCTCTATCAGAATCCAGAGTTTTGAGAAGATTGGAGAAACTTAATTTTTCACCCCCCGAAAAAAAACATAAGGGGTAACACTGTCATTTTTTTTTCTGGTCAAAATTTTGAGTTTCAATATCTCAGCTCTGGAAGGGTCTAGAACCTCAATTTTTGCACCCAGGTCCATGTCGCGTGGCCCTCTATCAGAATCCAGAGTTTTGAGAAGATTGGGGAAACTTAAATTTTCACCCCCCGAAAAAAAACATAAGGGGTAACACTGTCATTTTTTTTTCTGGTCAAAATTTTGAGTTTCAATATCTCAGCTATGGAAGGGTCTAGAACCTCAATTTTTGCACCCAGGTCCATGTCTTGTGGCCCTCTATCAGAATCCAGAGTTTTGAGAAGATTGGAGAAACTTAAATTTTCACCCCCCGAAAAAAACATAAGGGGTAACACTGTCATTTTTTTTTCTGGTCAAAATTTTGAGTTTCAATATCTCAGCTCTGGTAGGGTCTAGAACCTCAATTTTTGCACCCAGGTCCATGTCTCGTGGCCCTCTATCAGAATCCAGAGTTTTGAGAAGATTGGAGAAACTTAATTTTTCACCCCCCGAAAAAAAAACATAAGGGGTAACACTGTCATTTTTTTTTCTGGTCAAAATTTTGAGTTTCAATATCTCAGCTCTGGAAGGGTCTAGAACCTCAATTTTTGCACCCAGGTCCATGTCTCGTGGCCCTCTATCAGAATCCAGAGTTTTGAGAAGATTGGAGAAACTTAATTTTTCACCCCCCGAAAAAAAACATAAGGGGTAACACTGTCATTTTTTTTCTGGTCAAAATTTTGAGTTTCAATATCTCAGCTCTGGAAGGGTCTAGAACCTCAATTTTTGCACCCAGGTCCATGTCTCGTGGCCCTCTATCAGAATCCAGAGTTTTGAGAAGATTGGAGAAACTTAATTTTTCACCCCCCGAAAAAAAACATAAGGGGTAACACTGTCATTTTTTTTCTGGTCAAAATTTTGAGTTTCAATATCTCAGCTCTGGAAGGGTCTAGAACCTCAATTTTTGCACCCAGGTCCATGTCTCGTGGCCCTCTATCAGAATCCAGAGTTTTGAGAAGATTGGAGAAACTTAATTTTTCACCCCCCGAAAAAAAACATAAGGGGTAACACTGTCATTTTTTTTCTGGTCAAAATTTTGAGTTTCAATATCACAGCTCTGGAAGGGTCTAGAACCTCAATTTTTACACCCAGGTCCATGTCTCGTGGCCCTCTATCAGAATCCAGAGTTTTGAGAAGATTGGAGAAACTTAATTTTTCACCCCCCGAAAAAAAACATAAGGGGTAACACTGTCATTTTTTTTCTGGTCAAAATTTTGAGTTTCAATATCACAGCTCTGGAAGGGTCTAGAACCTCAATTTTTACACCCAGGTCCATGTCTCGTGGCCCTCTATCAGAATCCAGAGTTTTGAGAAGATTGGAGAAACTTAATTTTTCACCCCCCGAAAAAAAAAACATAAGGGGTAACACTGTCATTTTTTTCTGGTCAAAATTTTGAGTTTCAATATCACAGCTCTGGAAGGGTCTAGAGCCTCAATTTTTGCACCCAGGTCCATGTCTCGTGGCCCTCTATCAGAATCCAGAGTTTTGAGAAGATTGGAGAAACTAAATTTTTCACCCCCCGAAAAAAACATAAGGGGTAACACTGTCATTTTTTTTTCTGGTCCAAATTTTGAGTTTCAATATCTCAGCTCTGGAAGGGTCTAGAACCTCAATTTTTGCACCCAGGTCCATGTCTCGTGGCCCTCTATCAGAATCCAGAGTTTTGAGAAGATTGGAGAAACTTAAATTTTCACCCCCCGAAAAAAAACATAAGGGGTAACACTGTCATTTTTTTTTCTGGTCAAAATTTTGAGTTTCAATATCTCAGCTCTGGAAGGGTCTAGAACCTCAATTTTTGCACCCAGGTCCATGTCTCGTGGCCCTCTATCAGAATCCAGAGTTTTGAGAAGATTGGAGAAACTTAAATTTTCACCCCCCGAAAAAAAACATAAGGGGTAACACTGTCATTTTTTTTCTGGTCAAAATTTTGAGTTTCAATATCTCAGCTCTGGAAGGGTCTAGAACCTCAATTTTTGCACCCAGGTCCATGTCTCGTGGCCCTCTATCAGAATCCAGAGTTTTGAGAAGATTGGAGAAACTTAATTTTTCACCCCCCGAAAAAAAACATAAGGGGTAACACTGTCATTTTTTTTCTGGTCAAACTTTTGAGTTTCAATATCTCAGCTCTGGAAGGGTCTAGAACCTCAATTTTTGCACCCAGGTCCATGTCTCGTGGCCCTCTATCAGAATCCAGAGTTTTGAGAAGATTGGAGAAACTTAATTTTTCACCCCCCGAAAAAAAAAAAAACATAAGGGGTAACACTGTTATTTTTTTTTCTGGTCAAAATTTTGAGTTTCAATATCTCAGCTCTGGAAGGGTCTAGAACCTCAATTTTTGCACCCAGGTCCATGTCTCGTGGCCCTCTATCAGAATCCAGAGTTTTGAGAAGATTGGAGAAACTTAAATTTTCACCCCCCGAAGAAAAACATAAGGGGTAACACTGTCATTTTTTTTTTCTGGTCAAAATTTTGAGTTTCAATATCTCAGCTCTGGAAGGGTCTAGAACCTCAATTTTTGCACCCAGGTCCATGTCTCGTGGCCCTCTATCAGAATCCAGAGTTTTGAGAAGATTGGAGAAACTTAATTTTTCACCCCCCGAAAAAAAACATAAGGGGTAACACTGTCATTTTTTTTTTCTGGTCAAAATTTTGAGTTTCAATATCTCAGCTCTGGAAGGGTCTAGAACCTCAATTTTTGCACCCAGGTCCATGTCGCGTGGCCCTCTATCAGAATCCAGAGTTTTGAGAAGATTGGGGAAACTTAAATTTTCACCCCCCGAAAAAAAACATAAGGGGTAACACTGTCATTTTTTTTTCTGGTCAAAATTTTGAGTTTCAATATCTCAGCTATGGAAGGGTCTAGAACCTCAATTTTTGCACCCAGGTCCATGTCTTGTGGCCCTCTATCAGAATCCAGAGTTTTGAGAAGATTGGAGAAACTTAAATTTTCACCCCCCGAAAAAAACATAAGGGGTAACACTGTCATTTTTTTTTCTGGTCAAAATTTTGAGTTTCAATATCTCAGCTCTGGTAGGGTCTAGAACCTCAATTTTTGCACCCAGGTCCATGTCTCGTGGCCCTCTATCAGAATCCAGAGTTTTGAGAAGATTGGAGAAACTTAATTTTTCACCCCCCGAAAAAAAAACATAAGGGGTAACACTGTCATTTTTTTTTTCTGGTCAAAATTTTGAGTTTCAATATCTCAGCTCTGGAAGAGTCTAGAGCCTCAATTTTTGCACCCAGGTCCATGTCTCGTTGCCCTCTATCAGAATCCAGAGTTTTGAGAAGATTGGAGAAACTTAATTTTTCACCCCCCGAAAAAAAACATAAGGGGTAACATTGTCATTTTTTTTCTGGTCAAAATTTTGAGTTTCAATATCTCAGCTCTGGAAGGGTCTAGAACCTCAATTTTTGCACCCAGGTCCATGTCTCGTGGCCCTCTATCAGAATCCAGAGTTTTGAGAAGATTAGAGAAACTTAATTTTTCACCCCCCGAAAAAAAACATAAGGGGTAACACTGTCATTTTTTTTTTCTGGTCAAAATTTTGAGTTTCAATATCTCAGCTCTGGAAGGGTCTAGAACCTCAATTTTTGCACCCAGGTCCATGTCTCGTGGCCCTCTATCAGAATCCAGAGTTTTGAGAAGATTGGAGAAACTTAAATTTTCACCCCCCGAAAAAAAAAACATAAGGGGTAACACTGTCATTTTTTTTTTTCTGGTCAAAATTTTGAGTTTCAATATCTCAGCTCTGGAAGGGTCTAGAACCTCAATTTTTGCACCCAGGTCCATGTCTCGTGGCCCTCTATCAGAATCCAGAGTTTTGAGAAGATTGGAGAAACTTAATTTTTCACCCCCCGAAAAAAAACATAAGGGGTAACACTGTCATTTTTTTTCTGGTCAAAATTTTGAGTTTCAATATCACAGCTCTGGAAGGGTCTAGAACCTCAATTTTTACACCCAGGTCCATGTCTCGTGGCCCTCTATCAGAATCCAGAGTTTTGAGAAGATTGGAGAAACTTAATTTTTCACCCCCCGAAAAAAAACATAAGGGGTAACACTGTCATTTTTTTTCTGGTCAAAATTTTGAGTTTCAATATCACAGCTCTGGAAGGGTCTAGAACCTCAATTTTTACACCCAGGTCCATGTCTCGTGGCCCTCTATCAGAATCCAGAGTTTTGAGAAGATTGGAGAAACTTAATTTTTCACCCCCCGAAAAAAAAAACATAAGGGGTAACACTGTCATTTTTTTCTGGTCAAAATTTTGAGTTTCAATATCACAGCTCTGGAAGGGTCTAGAGCCTCAATTTTTGCACCCAGGTCCATGTCTCGTGGCCCTCTATCAGAATCCAGAGTTTTGAGAAGATTGGAGAAACTAAATTTTTCACCCCCCGAAAAAAACATAAGGGGTAACACTGTCATTTTTTTTTCTGGTCCAAATTTTGAGTTTCAATATCTCAGCTCTGGAAGGGTCTAGAACCTCAATTTTTGCACCCAGGTCCATGTCTCGTGGCCCTCTATCAGAATCCAGAGTTTTGAGAAGATTGGAGAAACTTAAATTTTCACCCCCCGAAAAAAAACATAAGGGGTAACACTGTCATTTTTTTTTCTGGTCAAAATTTTGAGTTTCAATATCTCAGCTCTGGAAGGGTCTAGAACCTCAATTTTTGCACCCAGGTCCATGTCTCGTGGCCCTCTATCAGAATCCAGAGTTTTGAGAAGATTGGAGAAACTTAAATTTTCACCCCCCGAAAAAAAACATAAGGGGTAACACTGTCATTTTTTTTCTGGTCAAAATTTTGAGTTTCAATATCTCAGCTCTGGAAGGGTCTAGAACCTCAATTTTTGCACCCAGGTCCATGTCTCGTGGCCCTCTATCAGAATCCAGAGTTTTGAGAAGATTGGAGAAACTTAAATTTTCACCCCCCGAAAAAAAACATAAGGGGTAACACTGTCATTTTTTTTTCTGGTCAAAATTTTGAGTTTCAATATCTCAGCTCTGGAAGGGTCTAGAACCTCAATTTTTGCACCCAGGTCCATGTCTCGTGGCCCTCTATCAGAATCCAGAGTTTTGAGAAGATTGGAGAAACTTAAATTTTCACCCCCCGAAAAAAAACATAAGGGGTAACACTGTCATTTTTTTTTTCTGGTCAAAATTTTGAGTTTCAATATCTCAGCTCTGGAAGGGTCTAGAACCTCAATTTTTGCACCCAGGTCCATGTCTCGTGGCCCTCTATCAGAATCCAGAGTTTTGAGAAGATTGGAGAAACTTAATTTTTCACCCCCCGAAAAAAAACATAAGGGGTAACACTGTCATTTTTTTTCTGGTCAAACTTTTGAGTTTCAATATCTCAGCTCTGGAAGGGTCTAGAACCTCAATTTTTGCACCCAGGTCCATGTCTCGTGGCCCTCTATCAGAATCCAGAGTTTTGAGAAGATTGGAGAAACTTAATTTTTTACCCCCCGAAAAAAAAAAAACATAAGGGGTAACACTGTTATTTTTTTTTCTGGTCAAAATTTTGAGTTTCAATATCTCAGCTCTGGAAGGGTCTAGAACCTCAATTTTTGCACCCAGGTCCATGTCTCGTGGCCCTCTATCAGAATCCAGAGTTTTGAGAAGATTGGAGAAACTTAAATTTTCACCCCCCGAAGAAAAACATAAGGGGTAACACTGTCATTTTTTTTTTTCTGGTCAAAATTTTGAGTTTCAATATCTCAGCTCTGGAAGGGTCTAGAACCTCAATTTTTGCACCCAGGTCCATGTCTCGTGGCCCTCTATCAGAATCCAGAGTTTTGAGAAGATTGGAGAAACTTAATTTTTCACCCCCCGAAAAAAAACATAAGGGGTAACACTGTCATTTTTTTTTTCTGGTCAAAATTTTGAGTTTCAATATCTCAGCTCTGGAAGGGTCTAGAACCTCAATTTTTGCACCCAGGTCCATGTCGCGTGGCCCTCTATCAGAATCCAGAGTTTTGAGAAGATTGGGGAAACTTAAATTTTCACCCCCCGAAAAAAAACATAAGGGGTAACACTGTCATTTTTTTTTCTGGTCAAAATTTTGAGTTTCAATATCTCAGCTATGGAAGGGTCTAGAACCTCAATTTTTGCACCCAGGTCCATGTCTTGTGGCCCTCTATCAGAATCCAGAGTTTTGAGAAGATTGGAGAAACTTAAATTTTCACCCCCCGAAAAAAACATAAGGGGTAACACTGTCATTTTTTTTTCTGGTCAAAATTTTGAGTTTCAATATCTCAGCTCTGGAAGAGTCTAGAACCTCAATTTTTGCACCCAGGTCCATGTCTCGTGGCCCTCTATCAGAATCCAGAGTTTTGAGAAGATTGGAGAAACTTAATTTTTCACCCCCCGAAAAAAAAACATAAGGGGTAACACTGTCATTTTTTTTTTCTGGTCAAAATTTTCAGTTTCAATATCTCAGCTCTGGAAGGGTCTAGAATCTCAATTTTTGCACCCAGGTCCATGTCTCGTGGCCCTCTATCAGAATCCAGAGTTTTGAGAAGATTGGAGAAACTTAAATTTTCACCCCCCGAAAAAAAACATAAGGGGTAACACTGTCATTTTTTTTCTGGTCAAAATTTTGAGTTTCAATATCTCAGCTCTGGAAGGTCTAGAACCTCAATTTTTGCACCCAGGTCCATGTCTCATGGCCCTCTATCAGAATCCAGAGTTTTGAGAAGATTGGAGAAACTTAAATTTTCACCCCCCGAAAAAAAAACATAAGGGGTAACACTGTCATTTTTTTTTTCTGGTCAAAATTTTGAGTTTCAATATCTCAGCTCTGGAAGGGTCTAGAACCTCAATTTTTGCACCCAGGTCCATGTCTCGTGGCCCTCTATCAGAATCCAGAGTTTTGAGAAGATTGGAGAAACTTAAATTTTCACCCCCCCCCCCCCCCCCAAAAAAAACATAAGGGGTAACACTATCATTTTTTTTTTCTGGTCAAAATTTTGAGTTTCAATATCTCAGCTCTGGAAGGGTCTAGAACCTCAATTTTTGCACCCAGGTCCATGTCTCGTGGCCCTCTATCAGAATCCAGAGTTTTGAGAAGATTGGAGAAACTTAATTTTTCACCCCCCGAAAAAAAACATAAGGGGTAACACTGTCATTTTTTTTCTGGTCAAAATTTTGAGTTTCAATATCTCAGCTCTGGAAGGGTCTAGAACCTCAATTTTTGCACCCAGGTCCATGTCTCGTGGCCCTCTATCAGAATCCAGAGTTTTGAGAAGATTGGAGAAACTTAATTTTTCACCCCCCGAAAAAAAACATAAGGGGTAACACTGTCAATTTTTTTTTTCTGGTCCAAATTTTGAGTTTCAATATCTCAGCTCTGGAAGGGTCTAGAACCTCAATTTTTGCACCCAAGTCCATGTCTCGTGGCCCTCTATCAGAATCCAGAGTTTTGAGAAGATTGGAGAAACTTAATTTTTCACCCCCCGAAAAAAAACATAAGGGGTAACACTGTCATTTTTTTTTTCTGGTCAAAATTTTGAGTTTCAATATCTCAGCTCTGGAAGGGTCTACAACCTCAATTTTTGCACCCAGGTCCATGTCTCGTGGCCCTCTATCAGAATCCAGAGTTTTGAGAAGATTGGAGAAACTTAATTTTTCACCCCCCGAAAAAAAACATAAGGGGTAACACTGTCATTTTTTTTTCTGGTCAAAATTTTGAGTTTCAATATCTCAGCTCTGGAAGGGTCTAGAACCTCAATTTTTGCACCCAGGTCCATGTCTCGTGGCCCTCTATCAGAATCCAGAGTTTTGAGAAGATTGGAGAAACTTAAATTTTCACCCCCCGAAAAAAAACATAAGGGGTAACACTGTCATTTTTTTTTTCTGGTCAAAATTTTGAGTTTCAATATCTCAGCTCTGGAAGGGTCTAGAACCTCAATTTTTGCACCCAGGTCCATGTCTCGTGGCCCTCTATCAGAATCCAGAGTTTTGAGAAGATTGGAGAAACTTATTTTTTCACCCCCCGAAAAAAAACATAAGGGGTAACACTGTCATTTTTTTTTTCTGGTCAAAATTTTGAGTTTCAATATCTCAGCTCTGGAAGGGTCTAGAACCTCAATTTTTACACCCAGGTCCATGTCTCGTGGCCCTCTATCAGAATCCAGAGTTTTGAGAAGATTGGAGAAACTTAATTTTTCACCCCCCGAAAAAAAACATAAGGGGTAACACTGTCATTTTTTTTTCTGGTCAAAATTTTGAGTTTCAATATCTCAGCTCTGGAAGGGTCTAGAACCTCAATTTTTGCACCCAGGTCCATGTCTCGTGGCCCTCTATCAGAATCCAGAGTTTTGAGAAGATTGGAGAAACTTAATTTTTCACCCCCCGAAAAAAAAACATAAGGGGTAACACTGTAATTTTTTTTTCTGGTCAAAATTTTGAGTTTCAATATCTCAGCTCTGGAAGGGTCTAGAGCCTCAATTTTTGCACCCAGGTCCATGTCTCGTGGCCCTCTATCAGAATCCAGAGTTTTGAGAAGATTGGAGAAACTTAATTTTTCACCCCCCGAAAAAAAAACATAAGGGGTAACACTGTAATTTTTTTTTCTGGTCAAAATTTTGAGTTTCAATATCTCAGCTCTGGAAGGGTCTAGAGCCTCAATTTTTGCACCCAGGTCCATGTCTCGTGGCCCTCTATCAGAATCCAGAGTTTTGAGAAGATTGGAGAAACTTAATTTTTCACCCCCCGAAAAAAAAACATAAGGGGTAACACTGTCATTTTTTTTTTCTGGTCAAAATTTTGAGTTTCAATATCTCAGCTCTGGAAGAGTCTAGAGCCTCAATTTTTGCACCCAGGTCCATGTCTCGTGGCCCTCTATCAGAATTCAGAGTTTTGAGAAGATTGGAGAAACTTAATTTTTCACCCCCCGAAAAAAAAAACATAAGGGGTAACACTGTCATTTTTTTTTTCTGGTAAAAATTTTGAGTTTCAATATCTCAGCTCTGGAAGAGTCTAGATCCTCAATTTTTGCACCCAGGTCCATGTCTCGTGGCCCTCTATCAGAATCCAGAGTTTTAAGAAGATTGGAGAAACTTAATTTTTCACCCCCCGAAAAAAAAAACATAAGGGGTAACACTGTCATTTTTTTTTCTGGTCAAAATTTTGACTTTCAATATCTCAGCTCTGGAAGGGTCTAGAGCCTCAATTTTTGCACCCAGGTCCATGTCTCGTGGCCTCGAGCTGAGATATTGAAACTCAAAATTTCAACCAGAAAAAAAAACGACGATATTACCCCTTATGTTTTTTTTTGTTTGTTTGTTTTTTGCCGAAAAAATAAGTTTCCCCAATCTTCTCAAAACCCTGGATTCTGATAGAGGGCCATGAGACTTAGACCTGAATGCAAAAATGGAGGCTCTAGACCCTTCCAGAGCTGAGATATCGAAACTCAAAATTTCAACCAGAAAAAAAAATGACAGTGTTACCCCTTATGTTTTTTTTTTGTTTGTTTGTTTTTTTTGGCAGAAAAATTAAGTTTCCCCAATCTTTTCAAAACTCTGGATTCTGATAGAGGGCCATGAGACTATATTTTAACCTCAATTTTTACAGAGGGCATCTTTAAATAAATCATGCAAGTTGATTTACTAAGGTTTGCGCTAGTCAATTTATTAGTATTTGCACAAATATAAACCGCCCAGTCGTTAAATTGCGCTGCTCTCGTTAGATTGCATTTGTCATTATGGAAATGATCTGGCCGCGACTGTTTTCTTTAGTTTGAACGGCGTCAGTAGCCTAGATCACGGACGGAACTTTCCACTCCCATCGCCACTTCTTTTTGGAATTGCACTCGCTAATTAAATCTGTAAATCTGGCCCTAAGAGTTTACAGGTGGGACAATAAAGGTCACCGTTTCAATAACTTAAAGAGACTTTTCTAGTGACTCTGAAAAACACCAGGAGAAAGATGCCCGGGGTCCCTGCTCACCTGCATGAACATGCAATAGTCCTGTTGCAGAGAGTAATGAGGACTGCTAATGTGGTCAGTGCAAGAAACTGTCCGTAATGTAAGACAGGGAGACAGGAACGACAGCTGATCACAACCACAGTCAGTTCCAAACCAAATGTATCCATACATTCCACCAGAATTGCAAATATTGTAAGAGTGGAGTAACATCTCACAGCAAGACCTGGCGAATCTGTTGCAGTCCATGAGAATGAGATGCACTGTTAAAGCAACTATTGGCCAGAGCAGATACTGAATGCTACTTATGACATTGACAACCCAAGACAGAGACACACTGAGCCTGTTTTTGTTTTCTTTTCTCCATTCTATAATCTGATGGAGTTTTGGTTCCTTGCCACAACGGCATCACTGTTTTCCGCAGAGCAGCTGTATAAAGAAAATGTTACAACAGAAAATGAACCATCACTGCTGGACTATGACACCATTTATCTGCTGTACAGACGAAAAAAATAATAATTTTGTGTTATTTCCCTGTTATAAAGCTGCTCTGAAACACTCTGTATTGTAAAAAGTGCTATATAATTAAAGGTGACTTGACTTGACTCACCTAAAACATGCACACCTTTACATCCCAATGCCGTTTATGTCCTTCATTCATTCATTTGTTATTTTTGAAAACGTGCCCAAAGGTGTGTAATACAATATCTGGAATGAGATTGCGTCATGTTTGATTAGGTGTAAAGACAGGTGTTTTCCTATCTGAGGGTTATTTCCATGACGTTACATCATGGTGATCCATATAGGAGGAAATGAAAACCATTGGAGGGACTTCTCTGTGACTGATGAGACAGACAGAGAGATCTGATCTGTCTGATCCTCACAATATACAGATGGTATGTGGGCCAACCACGCTTCAGCACGCCCCGTTTCCCTGTGATCCCTGTGATCCTTTTGTTCCTCTTTGTCTCACTGTTTTCTTCTCCACTCTTTCTTATTTTTCTTCTTCAAAAACATCACTGTACCATTTGTCCCTGCTGAAAAATCCAGCATGGTCACCAGCATAAGGTATGTTTTGCATGCTGGGACTAGCATTGGTTGCTGGTTTTCTAATCCCCAGCATGGGAAGCGAGAGTGTTGATGGTCCAGCGACACCTTGAGAACAGCATGACCAGCTCTATAAACCAACCTAGACCAATATGGATTTCATTGTGCTTGCTGGATCTTTCAGCAAGAGTGATACTTACATAAATCCACATTCTGTAATATCAATTAGAAATAGGCTTATTTTCCTATGATTGTGTTGCATTCCACAAAAGGAGAAGAGTACCAAAAAGTCCCTGTGTATTGTGTTTAACTGACAGAAAGTTTTAGAATGGCCACAGAAATATGTAAACACATGTCACCCTTAAAAATGATTAAATGCATTTGCTTTAGATATCAAACTATGTCATCTGAAGTTTTTCTCAGAACTAACCCCAGAGGAATTTCTGCGATAACTTTTATTTCGCTGGTCTTTTGGTAATTTTTTTAGTGGATATGCTGCATAAAGTCATTTCCGCGACATGGCAGATTGTAAATATTTTACGCTTTGGCAAATTGGCTAATTCGTATGATATGAAATTCGTATGATATTCGTATTTTCGCAGTGATGGTTATGTTTATGGTGGTTCACATTGAAATCGCCACCTTGTAAAATACCTTTTCTTGAGGTTCCCCTTAAATTCACACAGAGGTCAGAGTAACCCACATCTTGCGTATGCGTATAATCCATGTACTAGATGTGAGCCGGATCTGGACCGACACTATTTGCTGTCTGGGTACAGATTTATCAAATGAACTATCATGATATTATTATCCACTAACAAACTGTTCAAATACTCTGTCTACATTTTTTATTACAGTATATATATATATATATATATATATATATATATATATATATATATATATATATATATACAGTTATTTTTGTTGCCATTACTTTAATTTACAGTGTCC
Source organism: Cyprinella venusta (assembly GCA_038021265.1). Taxonomy (NCBI): domain Eukaryota; kingdom Metazoa; phylum Chordata; class Actinopteri; order Cypriniformes; family Leuciscidae; genus Cyprinella; species Cyprinella venusta. The sequence goes on from CM075871.1 coordinate 27,983,740, forward strand.
ATTTTACACATCAGACATGTGCTCATTGAGTACATGATAAGATATGGAACAACTAAGGACACTGTAATGAAAAGTACTTTAGTAATAACATTAAATAATGCATAAATACAAGCAACTAAGCCAAAAACAAAGCCTAACCCTAAGTAATTACATGCTAATATTACTCAGTTCTTATTTGTATAATTATGCTATATATCACCTTAAAGTGTTACCTTATTTAAAACTTGTGAAATATATATATATATATATATATATATATATATATATATATATATACATATATATATAACTTTTTTAAATCTTTAAAAACTGGAAATTAGCGATATAATCTTTTATCTTTTATAATCTTTTTTAAATATATATTTTCAAATGTAAAAACCCTTTTGATTCGTTTTATTTTGTCTGTTTATGCCTTATTGAATCATTATTAAGCTCTGTGCTATGTGGGAAAAAAAAGGTTTTAACAACATACAGTAAAATCGTTTACATCTTCACATGTTCTAATACAGACAGACAGACAGACAGACAGACAGGCAGGCAGGCAGATTAAGTAGTATTTGTGTGTGTAATGTTTGTTACATCCCAGAGTTCATTGCGTTTGGCAAACCTTATTAGACCAGTTAGGCATTAGGCTGAGGGAAGCTGCAATCATGCTGTGGGATTCTCGCTAGAGGGCACAAAACCTTAATTTATAATAAGACTACTATGGCTACTACTATAACACAAAGCTCAGACCGGCAAACTCACTTGGTGAATGTGGTAAACGGCACAATGTGGTATTTATTTAGCACACAAAGAGACGCTGTGTGCGTGTGTGTGTGCGCGCGCGCTCGCGCGAGGGAGATGCGTTATGTGTGTCAGGATCTCTCTCACAGCCTTTGTCTATTAATGAAAGCTGAGAGGTTAGACACGTTTAACTTTCATTCACTCTGTGGAAGCTAGAGCTGTTCCCATGTGTTTGAAAATGCTGATGCTATAAATAGTCCCTGCCCTTACATGTTTAGGAAAGTGAGATGATATAGCCTACTCGTGCCGGTAACCGATAGTGAATTACTGAGAGCATGACACATTTCAATCTGCCAGCTCATACTGATATTAATATCCACACATGGATCACCACTGGCTAAGCTTCCTTTTTAATTAAAATTTGAACAAAAGAATAATCATGATAAAGTTCCAGAAAGATGAAAATGTTGAAGTTTTTAAACCCAATAAAATATAGACGTGATTAGGAATTAAAATTTGGGATTATTTTAATGACAGACTGACTGTAGCCTACATTTTTCTCCTTAGATCACTACCAAATAATAAATCCATCAGCAGTCATTTTACAGTTTAGTGGTCATTTAAATCTGAGCGCAGAATGCCACTCTTGAGTATTTAGTATTTCAGATATTTGTGTATTGGTAGGCCTATATATTTTACAACCAAAGTTAAAACAAGGAATCAACTTGTCTAAAATATGATCAATTGGTTGAAGTTAGCATGACATTAACTGTAGGCCTTTTTACTTGCAGAGACTTTTCACAGCAGCTGAGCTTAGAGGATTACATTTTATCACCTACTGACCACACACACACACACACACACACACACACATTAGGAATCTCTGGATAAATTCAGCATATACTAGTCTTACTATTCTACCATATTATATAGGCCTACTACTGCATATTATGTACAATTCACACCATTAGCATACTTTGCCTATAGGCTATATATACACTAATATCATCAGAGAATGAGAGTAGGGGTTAGAATTTTTTTTTTAATGATGTGCACAAATATTCCATAAAAAAGGTCTATTTAAAATGAAGTATAACAAGTCAAAGCTTTGAACCTGTCTATCTGTCTGTAATTACAGGAAAATAAATTGCCTGACATTATATGAAAGGTCAAGTCAGTTGCAGTGCATTGTGGATTGTATGGAAACAATTAATGCAGTGAGCTCTGTTGTATATTTCACATTGTGGTGAATGTAGGAGTCATCCTGTGTTCTATTTAAATATGACATTTGCATAGGCCTACTGTTTATATTATTGTCAGTACATGTTTTGAGGACAGGCACACAAAAATGATGAATTAACTAATAATGAAGCGCTAACATAAACGTAGACCGGACAAATGAGAACTGAAAGAGATGGTAATGGGGTGAACACAGCTGAAACGAATGACAAATCATATCAGTTACCATGATGACAAACAAGGAGAGGAAAATAAAAAAGAGGAAAACAGGAACCAATGAATACTAAGTCCAAGAAATAACAAAGATAACTAAATATCCCCAACAATTATAAACTGTAGAAATAATGCATCCTCGTGCATTCAAACATTTAAAACGTGTATTTTATTGTATGAAGACCCAATAAATACCAAGAAAAAGGTATAGAGATTATAAGATAATATAAATGAAGGTCATTCGCTCAGTAAAACATGTGTTGAGGTATAAAACACAAACAATTATTTTAAATGAATATAGAGTATTCTGTGTAGAACCATTCCATTATGAACATAATCTCAGGAATTTGATAGATTAACCCCAGTTTCACAGAAAAGCCTTAAACCAAGTCCCAGACTAAAATGTATGTTTAAGCTGTTTTAACTGAAAGCAACTTTCAAAATGTCCTAATTGAATTAAGGCCTAGTACTGGCTTAATCTAAGCCTTGTCTGTGAAACCAGTCTGTGAAACCCTTATGTTTAGGGTTTTTCAGTGCTGAGTGGCTATTCTTGTCTGGGTCGAGTGGACAATGTCAACTGCCTCTATAAATATCTGCAGTTGCACTTCCTCACCAACAGAGAGCACTGTCACCAGAATTATATGGAGAAACTTTATTTTCCCTATAGTTTCTTTTCAGTTTGTTTATAGTCTCACTAATCTAATGCTCTTCCTGAAGTATTGCTAACACCTACTGCTGAATCTCTGAATGTTTATTCTTTTGCTGTCTTTAATTACCTTTTTTTCATTGTTTTGTGCATTCAGTATATATTTATTAATAGGCCTAACCTGTGTTGGGTTTCCTGTGTTAGGATGGTGACATGGGAGCATGTATCCTTTAGATGTATCGTGACAAACCAGTCCTCTGATCTGATTTGAGTCAAGATCTGCTTCAACGTTAACATTTTGAACTTAAGTTTCTTAACAGAATGATTTAGAAGACGAAGGGCTACTGGCAACAAGGAAATACCGGCTGTAAAACCTAGCAGCACCCAATTGTATCGTGGTGGACGAGAACCAAACTGGATTCTGTAACCTTTTTCTACAATCTGCAGGACCCATTGAGATATCTTTGGCAGAATCCTCCATTCTGCCAGATAGTCTAATCGAGGCTGGCCTCTGTTGTAGTTAGAGTAGCCACTTCAGTGACCTGAAGCATACTGGCTGGAAACAACTGATTTCGAGCCTGACGCAGCGTCGTGGTGACGTTGAATCATGAGCTCGACGGAAATCGCTGCCCCCCCCCCCCCCCCCAATGCACCAAGGGTGGTGGGGTTGGCAGAACGGCCTCCTGAGGGCACCGAAGTGGCACAGGCACCCTGGAATGATGTGTACTCTACTCTGTTTTGCTTGATATGAGGAGCTAGACGACAGGGCATGCAAGGTGAGGGAGGTAGTGCCTGAATGGCTTGTTTTTAGCCTCCTGAAAACTGGTCCCTCTTAAGGTTGGCTTGGTATGATTGTAAAATTGACATTTTACTGGTTTAAAGTTTCTTTTAGACTGGAGACATGCACCAACCTGACCTGCCGCCGTATACGCTTTTCCCACTCATGTCCATTATGTTTTTTGGGGCTTAGTGGAAGTGTCCGGGCCCTCATTGCTCAATAACCATACTCTTTTAGCCGTCTAACATCAGAATATTTGTGAACCTGAGGAATAAATACTCGTGAAGAGTTTTTTTCCATTTTATTCCATGACCTCGATATCTCTTTGTGGAGGTTAGGACAAAATGGAAGGCTCCGTAGTGGAGCTACTGTATTTGGTGTCAGAAAGCGCTCGTCCAGTTTGCTTTTAGGCTTACGAGCGCTGGCTCAAGCGCTGGCTCACGATCCCAGAGAAAGAGCACTGGATTTCATGGGTAAATGCTGTGAAAGGGTGGGGCCCGTCTCAAACCCCTCCGTGAGATCCATTTGCGAATTCGGTAGCAGAGCAGCCTTAACCAAAGGAAATGCTCACCTGAACATCCACCTCAAAGAGTGACAGGTGAGAGTGTGGTAGAGGGTTGCATTGGGATTGAGTCCCGACGGGTCCCGCAGGACCCAACGCAAATCTTGCGGGAGAGGGCGCTTTGAATTTTGCTGTGGGTAGGAATAGGCAGCTAAATAAAATTTGCGGATTGGGAGGTAGCCTTCACATGATGGAGAATGAGATGTCATTAAATGTCATGGAAAAGAACCTCAAACGAGGTATTTTCAGCTCTAAACGTAAGCAAGGCAAGTCTGACATTTGGAGAAGTTTCTCAATTGTCTGTGACAAAGATGGAAAGGAACTGGACTTTGTTCTTTGTGACAAATGTGCAAAAATATTAATCTAATGGGCACAAATCACACGTCTGGGTTGAGACGACACACCTGCTCTGTTCTTCCCGGTCAAAGCAAGCTGGTTTTCAAGGATAAACAACATCTCCCTACACACGTTAAACAAGAAACTACAGAGAAATGTGTGGAAGTATGCTGTCTAGACATAAGGCCATGTGACTTCGCGCCGGGAAAAGCTTTGTTGATATATCGCAACACTTAGTTGATGTCGCCGCTAAATATAGCAAATTTGATGTTAAAGATGTTTTACCTCTTCCAACCACTGTATCCACACATGTCAAGGGGCGAGCCCAAGTACTGCAGGCGTCGGTGGCAGCGGAGATAAAACCTATCATTGAAACATATGGATGTGCCATAACAACAGATAGATGGATGGAGGATTACCATAAAACTTCATTCATATCCGGCACCATACATTATACAAACATCAACTTCGGCCTCGTTTCCAGGGTGTTATACGTGGCTCCCTTTGAGAGTGGTGTATCAAAGACAGAGGAGAATATCAGGAGCATGCTGTTCCAGAAACTCTGTGAATTTGGAATAGATGTGTCACTTCTATCTGTCCGTGTTGCGTTGTCACTGACCGTGGAGCCAACATAGTCGATACACCAGGCTGAACTGCAACGCGCACATTCTGAACGTCACCCTATCAAGTGCATTTGCACCAGACGTGTTGGCTGGAAGTACTGAGCTGTCTGAATTGTTGACCAGTGCAAAAAAAAACTGGTGATATATTTCAAACATTCAGGTCAGCAAAACAGCTTGAAGAAATCCCTCAAGCAATCCATCAAGACAAGATGGAATTCAAATTATGAAATGCTGGATTCCATACTGCAACAACATGAGGAGATCTCCACAAAACTGCTTAGAAATAACCAGTATGAAAGAATCGCGCAGATCAATGCAAACACTTTTAAAAAAGTAGTTGCGTTCCATAAGTTATTCAAGGAAGCTACTAGTGACAAGGTGGTTAAAGGTAGGCTATATGTAACAGACATAAACACAGAAAACAGTGCAATTACAATAGAATAAGTGAAATTCGATCAAAAAATAGAAATGGCGATAAAAGACAATGAATAAATAAAAAATATAAATGAATGACAGCATGAGCCATTTTAAAAAATACATATTAATTTAGGCTATATATAAATCAAATCCCATCCAACGGTGCAAAGGAAATTATTCGGAAGAAGGAGTTTCATCATTTCACAGCTGAGGATGAGCCACCACCAGCCAAAAAGCAAAGCACAGACCAATTTGCAGACTGGGAAGATGATGTGTCCGTTGCTTCAGTCACATTGCCAAAGCCGATCGATGATGAAATCGGAAGACCTTAGCTCCCGTCTCTTTGAAAACTCAGACAGCGTGTTCCAATGGTGGAAGTTCAACAAAGAGCACTTCCCAGCGATATCAAAGCTGGCATGTTTCATCATTAGTATACCCGTATCCAGTGCACCTTCAGAGCGGGCCTTTGTGTCTGTGGGCGCATCCTGGAAGAGAGACGCCTGCTATTGGGACAGCAGTCGATCAGCAACATTCTCTTCCTCCGCAGCAATATTGGAAAGTGATTCATTTGTTAAATTCATTCGTTAACGTTGTTTTATTGTATGTTAGTGTTGTTTTTTGAGCCTCTCATTGCCATTTGTTAATTAGGTCAAGAGGTGTGATGATGCCAGTGTAATTGAGCAAGGCTGCCTATAAGGCCCCGTCCACACTACTGCGTTTTGGTTTAAAGACGGAGACCTTTTGCTACGTTTGCAGCTCCCGTCCAGACTAAAACGGAAAAAAAAGAAGACCTAAAATGGAGAAGTTTAGAAATGCTGCAGCTCTGTTTTGCGTTTTGAATCTCCGGAGGGTGTCTTAGTGTAAAATGGAGGAGTTTAGAAACGATGACACAGAGGCTCACGCTCGACTCTATGATTGGGTGTCATCAGTCGTGACGTGTCCTTCCCTGATTCATCAGCCACCGTTTACACCGGCACGCGCATGCCCAGTTTTGGTGAATGGTCACATGATCCGCGTTTTCAGTCGTTTTAATGTGGACGGAGATCAGTTCTAATACGCAGATAAAACTCTGGTGTGGACGGAGATCGTAGTCGTTTTAATTCTCCGTTTTTAAACGAAAATGCAGTAGTGTGGACGGGGCCTAAGTTTGAATGTTTTTATTCTTCTATTTTTTCAAACAGAGCGATATCTGGCTTTGGCTAATAATTGTAAAACTGCTGTTTTTCATGTAGCCTAATTTATCATATTGTATTTTTGGTAACACTTTACAATAAGGTTCGTTAGTTAACATTAGTTAACTACATTAGTTAATATGAACTAATAATGAATAGCACATATACAGCATTTGTTAATCTTTGTTAATGTTATTTTCAACATTTACTAATACTTGATTAAAATCTTGTTAACATTAGTTAATGCACCGTGAACTAACATGAACAAACAATGAACAGCTGTATTTTCATGAACTAAGATTAACAAAGATGAACAAATGCAGTAACTAATGTATTGCTCATGGTTAGTGCATGATAGTAAATACATTAACTAATGTTAACTAATGAACCTTATTGTAATGTGTTACCGTATTTTTTGCTAAGCAGCCTATTTTTATGTGCCGTGTGATGGTGCACTCACTGCAAAGTTTTTGAAAAAAAAAACAAATTATATGAATGTATTGTGTGTTTTGTCTTTCTGTGTTCTTATAGGCTATCTGCTGTCAGACATGTTTTCTGCACATTTACACCTGGACCAATCAAGCCTATGACGGAATACTTCAATAGCCAAAATCAAAGTAATTGAAGTCTAAAGAAACGTGGAGTAGCGTAAGACCGTGTGTCCACCAAAGTGTTTTCCCACACGCCTTGCGTACATTTTCAATTGTTCTCAATAGGAGCGCCGTGTTTTTTAAATGCCATGAGCGTAAAGAGGCGCTGAGCGTTTTGTTTCACGCTGAAAAGCCGAGTGCCTGCCATTTTTTTACTGGTCGCCCTGAGTTGAAAAATGTTCAACTTTGGATAAAACGCAGCGCTCAGTCACTGTCACTTTTTACCCAGCCGTCCAATCACAGTGGAGGAGGGGCGGGACTAAATCACACTGACCAACTGTCACAACATTCAAACTGTGCTGTGGATATTCTGTATCATAACAACGAAATGTCTCAACGAAAAAAACGCAGCGCTGCCAAAACGCTCTCAAGCGCCCAAAACATGGCGTCTTCAGTAGAGCATCTAGCATTTTCAGCTGGCTAAAATTGCTTTGGTGGACAAACGGCCTAAGCGATTTAGATGTCCCCGATAGCCAGGCTACTATTCATCTTCCTGATCAGTGCGTCAGAATACACAATCTAAGTCCCCGTCCACACTACTGCGTTTTTGTTTAAAAACGGAGAAATAAAACGAATACGATCTCCGTCCACACGTGTTTTAACTGCGTATTAGAATTGATCTCCGTCCACATTAAAATGACTGAAAACGCAGATCACGTTCACATGACCATTCACCAACACTGGGCATGCGCATGCCAGTGTAAATAGTGACTGACGAATCAGAGATGGATACGTCACGACTGATGACACCCAATCATAGAGCCGAGCGTGAGCCTCTGCGTCATCATTTCTAAACTCCTCCGTTTCGTCCTGTTTTCACTAAAACGCCCTCCGGAGATTCAAAACGCAAAACAGAGCTGCAGAGTTTCTAAACTTCTCCGTTTTAGATCTTCGTTTTTTCCGTTTTAGTCTGGACGGGAGGTGCAAACGTAGCAAAAGGTCTCTGTTTTTAAACCAAAACGCAGTAGTGTGGACAGGGCCTGATATTTATAGTTTGTTCTTTGGTCGCCATGATTTATATATTGGAGATGTACTATTTCGGGACAGATAATAATAAATTAGACAGACGGTAAGAACACAGAGTGCTTGCTGAGGCAAAGATGCTAACACCGGTTATTCCGGATGTGCTTTTATATTTCCTGGTCGTGACATCACCCACGCGTGACATTCAGTCTTGACTAGTTGGCACATGTGCTTCAGGCGTTCCCAAAGCGTTATTGACACAGCGTGAGTTCCCTCGAAAGGGAACCCCTCCTATGTTTCCACAACTGGATCAGAACAAATCATTTACATTGGTTTTAGGTTCTAGATCTGACTCAACTGAATCATTCGTTCACAAATTAGACATTGCTACTTCTCTCAGGAATGATGGTGAATACATTCACCATCTGAATAATGATTTATATCCGTACATTATGGTAGTTATTGTAATGATTCACATATAGTGTTCCTCATAGTGTAAGAGAGTAGACAAATGTAAAGTGTGTGAGGGAGAGTAATGGATAAGGCTTTGGTCTGTCTGGGCGTTCTTTGATTTCTGGGAATGATTTGTGAGTCATTTACTTAGTGAGTCCACAGTTAACAGGTGCCCATATTCTGAACCTGTTTAACAAGCCATGTCAACCTCCTGAGACTGTTTCATCCCCAACCATATAAAGTCTTTCCTCATTATGTTCCTCAACTGAATGGAAACTGCAGATCTCTTGAGTCCAATCCAAGAGTTATAGAGCCTTCTGGAAAATGTGTCTAACAACGGGGCCAGTTAATTTTACTTTAAAATGTTTTGTTAACAGAGTAAGAGTCCTGAGGTTCAATAGTTAATTATGTCTATTAACTTTAGACAAAAACAAGTGTAAATAAGGATTGTGTGTTCAAATGCATATCACATTGATAGTCTTCACTGTGGTGTGAAGTACTATTATATAACAATGATCGTCTGTGATCAGGGGCTTGGGCTGCGTCTGATCTTCTTCATTTGATACCATTTCCATGGCATTCAGTGTTTGTTTGTTTCATGTCATTGCTGAGTGATCCAACATGAGCAAACAAAAGATCTTGTTGCATCAATAGGGCCACTCAACATGGTGCTTCAGTTTTAATATGTTAACGCTGAACAATAACACTTCACTTCAGGTTATGCATGCACAGAGGACAAAGATAATATTATGTAAAGCCTGTAAGGGAAACCAGGGATATTTATTTACTCTGAAAATCTTTAGCCTGAAATGTTGAAATTGTGCCTCAAACATCTATGAAATGTCAGCGGTCATTACCCATGTTAATTAAATGTATAACTTAAAACATTAAGTAAAATATATATATATATTTCATTAATAACACCCATTCGTAACTATAAATGTGGTATGTGATAAATATAAAAGTAAATGGAAAATATGAACTTATATGCTGTTCATTTAGGCCTACTTCTGGATAAATGAATTCAATGAATAAGATTACGATGTTAAAATTGGGCGGCACAATGGTGATATTCATGTTGGAAATATTCTAATTGTGAGATTTTGATGTTGCTTTCATGATTTCCGCTTTCTAAAACTACTTCAAAAAACTTCTAAACCTTTACAATTGTTTTCTACTATGGAAGTCAATGGTGTCCATAATGGTCTGTTTACCAACATTCTACAAAATACATATGTATTCAGCAGAAGAAATTCATACAATTTTGAAACAACTTGAGAGTGAGTAAATGATGACTAAATTTCTTAAACTTTAATACATTTTAATAGATATGCATGTGTAATATGAGAATGAATGATATTTAATTGTTTCTAATTTGAATAGTTTTGCTTACAGCATCTTGTCCAGCAAGTGCCTCAAACAGTGACTCGTTTTGCCAAGCAATTAGTACAATTGATTCAAAGTTGAAAAAAGCTTTGTTTCTCCCATCAACGAGTTTATTTTTGCTCCACTCATAACAATTGTTTAAACTAAGTTGAATCAGAATGAAACACTATGTCTCCACACAGCAGTCGTGCACGTGCCATTATTGAATATGAATCATTAGATGATTCATTCATAAAGAAAAGCTGTTGTCTGTATAGTTCCTGAATGACTCAAACTTTAATCAGAATCCAGAATCTGCATTAATCAGTGGAGTGCATGATTCAGTGGCTTAAAAGGGTAATGAATTGGCTTTTTGAATTTTATTATTTTTTGGCTGAGGTCAATTTATGATGTTTGCTTGGTTTTTGCATTCAAAAACATCAAAATGAAATAAATAATAGGCTATTTTCTACCCTAGTTTTAAGCCTAGCTCAGAAACGCTCGGTTTTTATAGGCGTCTCGCACTGAAGACTTGGAAGTAAACGCCCACTGCTGTGAGTGGATAACAGTTTTGCATATTATAATGAGTTTCAACTCACCTGTCGATGCACTTGGGGGAAATTGATTTGAAAACATCCAATGTCGTGTAATGCACGAATCGGTGAGCGGGGCTAAACCGGCCGTGTTGAAATGGGCGTTGATCTTCTGCAGGGGTGGTGTTTTATGCTCTTCGACGTCATAGTTCCCCACTTTTAAAAACGAGTCGTTTGCAGAGGCTGGTGTCAATAACAGCTTTTATTAGACTAACAAGGACGTTATCAGTTCTGAAACTTACAGGATATTCTTATTATGATGACCTCTTAGATGTCAAAAGCTCAAGGAAATTCTCAGTTCATCACCCCTTTAAAAAGTCAAAAGCTTATCTGACTTGCTGCCTCCCCAGACAGTAACATAGTGACGGCCCACAGCGTTGGATTCACATGTACCAGATGTGGCCCGGATCTGGGCCGACACTATGTTGCGGTCTGGTTCACTGCCCTGCAAGGCAATGAATTTGCAGGCAGTGTAGGTACCTCTCAAAATTGATTTCAGAGAGGTTTCTGAGGTAGCATAAGGGTCTAATGATGGAAAAAATAAAATAAAATAGAGAGAAATTTGCTGATAACAAAACAGATATTTAATTACTATACACATACTGATTTCTCACTAGAAAATTAAGGTTGATCCAGGTTGTCCTGGAACATACATTTTATTTTTTAGCTAACCATCACAGTATCGAATGAAATGGAGGGCAATGAAGAATACATCTGTGCTGCATTCAAAGCATTGTCACTATATATGACAATATATGGCACGATAATTGGGTTTGAAACATTTTGCTTTGCGTGCAGCCAGTCACTCATTTATAAAGTCGCCCCCAGTGGTATAACAATAACCTGCAGAAACTTCCCCACCACTAATGCACAGACCAGGTGTTCCCAATACAGCTCAAGGAGGATCTCAATCCAGCAGAGTTTAGCTTCAAGCCTGATTAAACACACGTAATCTAATCAAGATCTTCAGGATTAGTAAAAATTTCCAGGCATGTGTGTTGTGGAAGTAAAATTCTGCAGAATGTTGGCCCTCCATGAGCAGGATGGGACACCCCTGGCACATACGTACACTGTCTGGAATATGCAAACATCGAAAAGTGAAGAGATAAAAGTGAAAAGCCCCAGTAGTATTGGACTATATTAGCAGTTGGAACGTTGTTCAGCCCAAAAAAAATAATAATAAAAGAAGAGAGAACTGATAGGACTATATAGGTTGTCATTTGCTGATTTTTGTAATTAGGTAATCAAATCAGACTATAATGCAACATAATTTACCAAAAACGTAAGGCAGGAAATATAAACCAGGAGCACTTTGTTTAATAGCAGCATTAATCAGAACATCTCCTTAGTAGACAGTCCAACAAGTGTCCATGTCCTTTCAAAAAGCAGGTTTATTAATAGCATGTTGGGACAGTGTGTTTTAAAGTAAAGGGTCATAATGACACAATCGGGATGCTACTTTAGGGCCATGCTAGCAGTTAAAAGTGCCTGTGTTTACTGGGTTCTGTGAGTATTTTGGGATGTTTAATGGCTTCCACCCGCACACCAACATGCTGTAATTCTGATGCTGTGAAAATGAACGTGACCTTGAGTTAAGCAAATGCTCCGTTAATCTGCTATCAGCTGACTACCTTCAAAAGCAGCTTATCCTTTTGTTCCCTTGGCTCGACAGCCATTATTTTTATCCTGACGCCATCTGACAGTTTGACTGCACTCTTGTGTGTGAATGACATGAACCTGGTTTGGATCAGACAGGCATCCTGAAAAGCACAGCATACTCTTACATGGGCTCAGAGGTGGCACACGAGGGGAGCAGATCTGATGGTTTGTTGTAAAAGATCTTATTCAGTTGTGGGAAAAAGAAGCAAGTGGTGCTTCTGTCTCTATTTACAACCTGTTGTTGTTGATGCCTGTATGGCAAAGCAGGGGAAAAGCAAATGGAGAGAGTCTTGAAGAGTGTGGTGTGTTGTAACGGTGGCCTACCCTTGCCAAAGGAGTTTTTAACTTTGAAATTAATTAGTTCGGGCGCCAGGTAGATTTAAGCCTACCACATTTAATGATTTAGCCAGATAGCTGAAAAACCACCAATTACACACCAAAACCCAAGGTAATAACCAACCCTTAAAAAAAACATTTCACCAAAGCGATTCACAGTAAATGTTTATATTTCTCTTTTACCAAAACAACCAGAAAAATAAACATTTCACACACATTTCACAATGGATGACGGCTGTGTGGTGTACCGCCTCGCATTAATCAAACCACGATTTCAAGTCCACAAATGTAAATTAGTATCGCACGACCACGCACATTTACAGTTAAATGCAGATCGTCATTCTCACATACATAATCACGTAACAAAATAATAACAAAACAAAAAGCTAGGGCTGTAGTCAACCAAAGAAATCCTTAGTCGACCAAAGTCTTGTCCTGCGCAACGATTAGTCGACTAAAAAAAAAAAAAAAAAAAAAAAAAACGTGATGTTTTGATTGAACATTTTTTAAACAATTGTCATTGACCATTTATAAAACAAAAACGAAAAAACATCACAAATAAATAAAACTATAATAATAATACAATTTCTTGAAAATTAAGTGATTTTTAACTGCAAAAAGTGAGGAGCTCTGTCCTAGGTCTATAACAGTCACAATCGCTCACCTGACCACATCACACGCTGCAAAAAATATAACTGACTGCCACATAATGAAAAATCCTAACAAAAGCTCTCGTTTATACAGGCTTTATATTCTTCTTTACTTTCAAAGCTATGGGTTAACTTTCGTCCTGACGATCAAGGCGTTTTAATACAACACATAAAAAAAACAAATAGCCTAAAAAACAATCCTAATAATTGGCTGTAGGACCGCGTTCAGGTTTATTTTCGTTTTGTTGCATTATTTAGGCTATTTTCAAATGCGTCAAGTGTACAAACGAAAACATATTAAGAAAACACAATCTATTGAGTCAGCGTGACATAGCCGTTAAAAGGCTGCTCACGTCTTTTGCGCGCTCAAGTTCGATTTCAAATGGCGCGCGACTTGTGCAACGCGGTCGCCTCCCTCCACAGTCTTGTCGTCTTTTATTTAAAATGCAGCCAGACAAAAGATTTAGATTTCCTGGACATTTTGTCAACTAAAGCCAAAACAAGCAGCGTTCTAACTGAATGAATACAGCATCGCTTACCGAGCGCAAAGCAGCAGCGTCGCCGACAGGTGTGGTTCCTGAGTGTACTATGTGTGTGCGCTAAACTGTGGCGCAGTTACAAAAATAGCCTAAATTAAAGCATTTTAAAGTTGGGGACAAAACATAGGCTAATTATATTTGGAATACAGCAATACATAACTGCTTATAAAGGAATAAATATCAAGGAGTAAATCATTGAAAAATTCTTTCTATTGGTTAAAAAAAAAAAAAATGCAACTGGTCGACCAATAAGAATGTCAGTCGACCAAGACGGCATCGACCGATTAGTCGACTAAACGACTAAAGTTGACAGCCCTACAAAAAGCGCTCACTCAGAGCGTGGATTGAATGGCCTCGTATGTGTGTGTGTGTAACGTTAGTCCTGTGCAAGTGTATGGGTGTGTGTGTGTGTGTTAAGTTCGTCGGTCACTGTCAGGAAAGCACAACACCTCAGTAGTATATTGCAGGCTTAGTTTGATGCGAGTACCTGAGACGGTATGCTTTGGGGACGATCACCGAGTTGCAATTGGTATCTGAAAGTTCCAAAGATGCACGGCACGAAACCCACTTTGCTTGTTCACTCTCTTATCCAACTTGAAAACAGCGGCCGCTGCAGACGCTCCAGACGCTCCATGCTCCGAGTCTAACACACACCCGTGCCGTTCACTTCCACACGAATCCTTAATATCCAGAGTCAAGTGGGTATGAAGAGAACTGGAACCTGTGACTGCTGACTGTTCCTTTGCTGTTTTCTCGTTTACCGACCGTCCTCCATTTCTTTTCCGCTTCCTTTTTATACTCACTGCGTCATCCTCGCCCTGTCTCCTGATTGGTTAATCGTATTTCATTCATAAAAAGTGCGGGTTCGCCTCGAAATCGTCACATTCCCCCCCTTTGGAAAAAACGACCTCAAGGTTATTGGGCGCATATGCTTTAAAATCCTCGGAATTCTGTGTCTTCATCTGAGGATTCTTGAAAGAGTTCCTGGAGTCTCTGTTTACCATATAACTCTAAATCAGCAGCGGTGGGATAGCATGGTTTCAAGTTACAGACGTGATTAACACGAACATCTTCGCCTGTAGATTCCAAAACTATCTGATAATTAAGGGGACCCATTTGCTGGAGTATATGATATGGACCTTTCCACTTGGGTGCCAATTTAGCACTGAAACTGTGTTGAGCACTGGCTTGGGGGAAATTCCTTAACCAGACACGATCCTGTTCCTTGAACAGAACTTCTCGTCTGTTTTTATTGTAGTTTCGAAGTTGGCGTTTCTTCGCTCGTATGCAATTCTCCTTAGCTCTTTCCTTCAGCTGAGTTATATGGGTTACAACATCGTAAGATGGATCAGATGGTGAGAGGTTGTTCCTTTGACGCTGAAGCAGTTTGCTTCCGGCCCATTTGTAATTCAGCTGGTGACATTCCAATACTCTCTTGGACGGCAGAGTTGACAGCGAAGCGAAACTCAGGTATGTATTGGTCCCATTTCCTGTGGTTTTCCTCCAAGTAAGAAGCAATCATACATTTTAGGGTGCGGTTCACTCTTTCAGTCATGTTGGTCTGTGGATTGTACGCTGTTGTCAACTTCTGTGCAATGTTCCACTCTGAACACAATTCCCTGAACAGTGATGAGATGAATTGGGCTCCTCGATCAGATAAGATGAAGTCTGGCACTCCCCAACGGGTAAGAATTTCTTTCCGGAGAATCAGAGCAATGGTTTGTGCATTGGCTTTACGCATTGGGAACATTTCCACCCATCGAGAGAAATAGTCTACACAGACTAGAAGATATTCATGACGATGTGGCGTGCTGCTGGGCAATGGTCCCATAATGTCCACTCCCAACATCTCCATGGGTCGTGTGACAGTGATAGGTTGTAACTTGCCTGCAGGTTTTTGATTATCATATTTGTAGGTTTGACACTTCTTACAACTTTTAACAAAGTTCTTGACATCTGTCCACATTTTAGGCCAGAAAACAACATCCTGTAGACATTTGTAAGTTTTGAAGATACCCCCATGTCCACTCAAAGGGTATGAATGGTAATACTGGAGAATTTCAGGAATAAGGCTTTTAGGTAAGTACATTCGATACTGAATTTGTCCTTTACCCAGTTGAGTCTTGAGATACAACTTGTCTTCCACAATCTCAAATTGTTCAGGTGTATCGTGCTTGTTCTCTGCTATGCTTTTGAAAATCTTTTGAATTTCAAGATCCTTATGTTGTTCTTCCCATAGGTCCATTGCAGTAAGTGGGAAGTCAACTTCCTTCTGTAGGCTGGTGAACACGTTGCATGCAGGTAAGTTGGTGATTCGGGAAAGGGCATCAGGCGCTGCATTTAATTTTCCTTTTCTGTATTCTATGACAAAGTCAAATTTCTGTAACCTCAGGGCCCATCGAATGAGACGACCTGTGGTTTTCGTTGAGGACATTACCCACTGAAGGGCAGAGTGATCAGTCACTACTGTGAACATCCTGTACTCAAGGTAATGTTGCCACTTCTCTAATGCCCAGATGACTGCCAGACACTCTTTCTCTGTGACTGAGTAGTTCGTTTCTGCTGTGTTTAAACTCCTGCTTGCGTAAGCAATGACTTCTTCCAATCCTTGTTCTTTCCTTTGAGTTAACACAGCTCCTAAGCCTGTGTCACTAGTGTCTGTGTACACTGTGAAAGGATGCTGCAGATTAGGATGACTCAGGATGGGAGGTGAGGACAAACATATCTTGAGCTGTTCAAATGCCTGTTGACATTGATCGGACCAATGAAATTTCTTCCCCTTTTTTTCAGAGCATTAATGGGTTCTGCAATTTGTGAGAAATTTTCCACAAATCGATGGTACCATCCGGCTAATCCAAGAAACCGTTGTACCTCTTTGAGGTTGGTAGGTACTGGATAAGACCGTATGGCCTCAACTTTGCTTGGGTCCGCCGTAATCCCTTGCGTACTCACAACATGGCCAAGGAACGAAATTTCTTGGAGGCAAAATTTACTCTTTTTTAAATTGACAGTCAATCCCGCTTCGTATAGCCTGTGGAAGACAGTCTGTAGGTCTTGTAGATGCTGAGTTAGGTTGGATGAATAAATGATTATATCATCTATGTAGACAAAACACAGTTCTCCTCGCAAATTTCCCAACACCGTCTCCATCAACCTTTGGAAGGTCGCTGGGGCGTTTCTAAGCCCAAAAGGCATAACGTTAAATTGGAAGAGTCCTAATGGAGTGATGAAAGCAGTTTTGTGCTTACTTGAGGGGTCCATAGCCACTTGCCAGTATCCACTATTGAGGTCTACTGTGGAAAAAATGGCTGCCCCTGAAAGTGATTCAAGGATCTCTGCAATGTTTGGCATAGGGTAAGCGTCTGTTTCGGTTATGGCATTTAGCTTCCTGTAATCAACAAAGAATCTCATGCTTCCGTCCTTCTTGGGAACAAGAACGACCGGAGAGGCCCAACCTGAGTGTGAAGGTTCTACAATACCCGTCTTGAGCATTTCTTCCAGTTGTTCCTTTACCAAAGCTTGCTTGACAGGAGACATGCGGTAAGGTTTCTGTTTAATGGGTACTTGTTGAGTGGTGTAGATGAAATGTTGCAGAACATTAGTTCGACCAAGTTGAAGTGTGCATACTGAAGTGTTCATCTCTAGGAGTTCCTGTAACTGGCATTTACCATTTGGAGGTATATGAGCACTATTCACAGCATCTCCAATCAGACTTAAGTCAGTGTTCTCCAAAGATGGCAACACCAGTGTGGGTTGAGGAGGTATTGCACTTAATAAGAACAAACTCCGCAGCCTTACGTTTTTTTGTCGTGGTGAGCCACTTGAAGGAACATTGGCATTTCCAGGTTGAAATGAATATCGTTCTTCTGGATTTGATTTGAAAAAGTACTGTCGGTCAATGACGTTGATTTGCATGCCACTGAAAAATATGAAGTCCAAACCCAAAACTAAGGAATAAGCGAGGGCTTTGGAAGGCAAAACAGCAATGGGTAAAGTGAAAGAATAATCATGTAGATCAATTTGATGATGTATTCATCCTAAAGGTACTTCAGCTTCACCATTTGCCAGATACAAAGGTCCTAAAGTCCAAGGTTGCAGTTTCTCATGTGAGGTAAATTCTCTACATACATTTTCATGCACCATAGTATAACTTGCTCTTGTGTCTACAATAGCTTTTCCTGCCCAACCACCAATGCAGACAGGTACTACTAACTGTGGCGGAATGATTGGTGGAGGTGGGGAAGGTAAGTTTGTGGTTGCTTGCTTCTTAGGTATGTTTGTAGCAGTTACAGCATTACTGGTTGGTTGATTTCCATGTTTGTGGGATTGAAATGTCCTTTTATTTCCCGTAGGTGCTGGGGATTCTCAGAAGGGGATAAATAATGAGGACAGTTTCCCGGGGCGTGATATCCTTTACACCTCCAACATCGTACAGATGATTTATCATTAGTTCTATTGGTGGATTTTTGTGTCTCCTCTGGAAAGGATGGTTTACTCACATGAGTTCCATATTGCTGTTGTTGCTCGTAGTCCTTCTCCAGTTGATGACCCAACTTTACAAGTTCTTCCACTGTAGTAACACGGCTACGTAACTGGCTGGCCAGGTGAGGTTTTATGTTTTTGAGAATCAATTTAACCACCATGGATTCTGTTAAGGTTGGTTTCCACCGTTTACACAGGGCTCGATATGTGAAAGCAAAATCTCGAATTGTCTCTTTTTCTCCTTGTGTTCGAGTGCGAACACGTTCCGCTAATTCATCCTCATAATCTTCTGATAGAAAAGCGGAACAAAACGCCGTTTCAAATTCCTCCCAAGTGGTTATGGAAGATCTAGCAACCTCCCACCAGTCTCGTGCTGTGCCATGTAGAACGGTGCGAAAAGTTGCTAAAATGTCAACGGTGGCAAGAGGGTGCAATGCAAGGAAGTCTTGACATCGTGCTAGGTATAGTTTACCCCTTTTCCACCGAAAAAAGAACTGGTTCGGAACTGGTGCTGGTTCAAAGTTGGTTCGGAGCTGGTTCAACTTGCGAACCCGTTCAGAACCTGTTTGCTTTTCCACTGACTAGAGCGCCCAGGGAACGACGTCGTTACGTCACTGTGTACGTCGCTTGCAAGTACATTGCTTTGGTATTATCTCTAACTCGTGTACCAAGAAAACTTTAAAAACAATCGAAATATCTAAGTCTTTTAATCTTTTCGTTTGATATGTAATCAACAAAAAGTTTTCTGATAAGTTATGTACCCCTGTCTTGTGTCTTTTTTCTTTCCATTTATTTGTTCTATATCGTGACTGTTTTCTTCTTTGCTTATGTTTCTAAATAAATAAATAAATAAAAACGCTTGAGTGTTTCTGCAGTTTCTCCTGGCTTTGCGATGGTCAGAAAACATGTTTAGAACGCATCTAAACCCACCCCCAGCCCCTGACGTAAACATGACGTGCTAAAAGAATGGTTCTAGTCCAGCAAAGAGTTGGTGCCACTTTGGAACCAGTTCTCCCGGCCGCGAACCGGTTCTTTGGCTGTCGAAACACAAAGAACTGGTTCGCGCGCAGGCACCGGCTCCGAACCGGCTCTCAAAATGCTTTGGTGGAAAAGGGGCTGTAGTGGGTCTGTGTCATCAGATGATCTACCAAAAGTAGGAAAGGTAAGTCTTAAATGGTCACTTTTAATGGCAGGAGTAAGCAAATGTGCTGGACTTGTTGGTTGAGCAGGTATGGTAGGTGGAGTGATTGTAGAGGAGGACTCCCCTTGGCTTCCTCCATCTTCCTTAATTGTTTTCAAATGTTTCATTTCAAGGTGAAGTTCAGTGACCTTCTTGTTCAGTTCATTCAACTTGACATTACCTCTGGTAACTTCTGCAGAAAGTTGCTCATGATCTTTTTGAAAAAAATCGCTGGGTAGTTTTGATGTCCTGCTGTAACTCCTTTTGTAGTTGTTCCATCATAAAGCGGAATTCAGTACTCATGGTAGCTTCACTTTTTTGGAGTTTCTCTGTAAGTAGGGCTCGCATGGCTTTAATTAATTTATCAGTCTCAGTTTTATTCTTGTTGTTTTTGTGCAGTTAAAGTTTTGAAGAGTTGTTGATGGTTGGAATCCATTTTTGAAGTCAAAACATCCAGTTGCCCACCAGTGTGAGAACACAATTGTTTCATTTCATGGGTAAGTTCACTCACAATCTTTTCTTGTTTTCTTTGACCTTCAATTAGACAATCCCAATTCCCTTGTAGTTGTGTGGTGAGATGATGCATTTCTCTTTCAGGTGTGGGAAAGAAACCAGGTAGGGAACCAGGTAAGCCATGTTGTATTTCTGGAGAAGATGTTTCAGATGGGGTGCACATTTGCATAGGATTTTGTTCCTGCTCCCAGGATTGTCCTTGGACCCGAAGGTTGTCAGCAGGTGGTGTATAAGCAAAATGAACATTCCCTCCTTGTGGAGTTTTGTGGGGCAATGTAGGTGTGGAGTAGAACATGGAAATGCTTGGCGGTTGGGGTTGACTGAAACGTTGCACATTTTGCTGTCCCCATAATGGTCCACTTGGAGTAGGGATATCCAGAGGAGGATCAATATCCACCATAGTGGATGGAGAGGGTGATTTTGTGGCCATCTGCATAATATATTTATCAGTCAATGTATAAAATGTTGAATAAAGCTACTGTTGGTTTAATGTGTGTGATGTGTATGCAAGTCCCACCAAATACACAATTCTAATATGAGGGAAAAAAAATCCTAACTCAAACAAACATAAATCAGTTCCATAGGAAAAGAAAAAAAATATTCAAGTCATTACCACATTTTCCACAGATTAAGTGTCACACAATTTCACACACAGAGAGAAAAAAAAAAATATATATATATATATATATATATATATATATTCACGTTCACATGCGGAAAAGTCAAATAATATACCCTCCAAATCTAAAGATTTTGGAGTCAAAGTATCTGGAAAAAAACAACAAACAAACGAAAATTCAAGTCCCTGTTCGGGCGCCACTTATGTAACGGTGGCCTACCCTTGCCAAAGGAGTTTTTAACTTTGAAATTAATTAGTTCGGGCGCCAGGTAGATTTAAGCCTACCACATTTAATGATTTAGCCAGATAGCTGAAAAAACACCAATTACACACCAAAGCCCAAGGCCAAGGTAATAACCAACCCTAAAAAAAAAACATTTCACCAAAGCGATTCACAGTAAATGTTTATATTTGTCTTTTACCAAAACAACCAGAAAAATAAACATTTCACAGATATTTCACAATGGATGACGGTTGTGCGGTGTACCGCCTCGCATTAATCAAACCACGATTTCAAGTCCACAAATGTAAATTAGTATCGCACGACCACGCACATTTACAGTTAAATGCAGATCGTCATTCTCACATACATAATCACGTAACAAAATATAATAACAAAACAAAAAGCGCTCACTCAGAGCGTGGATTGAATGGCCTCGTATGTATGCGGGTGTGTTTGTGTGTAACGTTAGTCCTGTGCAAGTGTGTGGGTGTGTGTGTGTGTGTGTGTGTGTGTTAAGTTTGTCGGTCACTGTCAGGAAAGCACAACACCTCAGTAGTATATTGCAGGCTTAGTTTGATGCGAGTACCTGTGACGGTATGCTTTGGGGACGATCACCGAGTTGCAGTTGGTATCTGAAAGTTCCAAAGATGCACGGCACGAAACCCACTTTGCTTGTTCACTCTCTTATCCAACTTGAAAACAGCGGCCGCTGCAGACGCTCCAGACGCTCCATGCTCCGAGTCTAACACACACCCGTGCCGTTCACTTCCACACGAATCCTTAATATCCAGAGTCAAGTGGGTATGAAGAGAACTGGAACCTGTGACTGCTGACTGTTCCTTTGCTGTTTTCTCGTTTACCGACCGTCCTCCATTTCTTTTCCGCTTCCTTTTTATACTCACTGCGTCATCCTCGCCCTGTCTCCTGATTGGTTAATCGTATTTCATTCATAAAAAGTGCGGGTTCGCCTCGAAATCGTCACAGTGTGAAATTCAGCTTAGCCACTTATAAAGGAAAGGAAATATTATTATTTCTTAAACTGGGATTAAATATCTGAAGAAACCCTAAACTATAAATTTTAAACTTTGGTACATAACTCAACCAGCAGAGTTTGTGTTACGCACATGAATGATATCATGGCTCGGCTTGTTGAGGGAGGTTGTGATATTTCTTTTCTGAGGATGATTTTTTTTTTTCGATAAATGTACTTGCCACCTATAGCAACCATCCAGAAAATGTTAGCTACATGCTAAAAACCACTCAGAACCCATTAGCAACTATATATCAACAGCCTCAAAATCATGTAGGCAAATGTTTACCAGTCGAGTACCACTTACTATGGCAGTGTTTTAGTGCCATGTAGTGTTGTAGTGGAGACCAGCTCATTCTAGTTCATGATAAGAGAAACACCATGGTCTTGGACCCAGACTCAAGACTGAGGGTTTAAGTGACAAGCGAACAGATGACAACATTTTTAAAATGATGCCAGTTCACACGGATCTGCGAAAATGATTAAAACCCTTTATTATGCCAGGCCAGTAGTTGGTAATGTTACTTTGTAAAGAAAAGCTACACGGACTGAACTTGTAATACGCATGTGCATGACGTCACTGAAACACAAATTCCCATTGTGAAGAGATAACAGTGAAAAGTCCCAATGGTATTGGACTATTATATTAGCACTTGGTACATTGTTCAATCCAAAAACGAAATTTACGAGGTGGCTACTTCATAACAATTCGTACGACCTCACTCGATTTTTGCTAAATCTTACATATTTTACGAGTTGGCCAATTCGTATGAATTCGTACGATTGACCTACCACTGACCCGCCCCTAAACCTACCCATCACGTGGGTTTAGACATATCGTACAAATTCGTACGAGTGAGGTCGTATAAATTCGTACGAATGACCTACCCCTTACCCGCCCCTAAATCTAGCCATCACGTGGGTTTAGACAAATCGTACGAATTCGTACGAGTGAAGTCATATGAATGACCTACCCCTGACCCCACCCCTACCCATAACTTGGGTTTAGACAAATCATACAAATTCGTACGAGTGAGGTCATATGAATTAATACGAATTCGTACAAATTAGTCGTGAGATAGTATTGGTCATTTTGCGTGGACCCTCGTATGTTGTCATTTGCTGATTTTTTTTTTAATTAAGTATCAAATCAGACTAAAAAGCAACACAATTTACCAAAAATGTAAGGCAGAAAATATAAACCAGGAGCACTTTGTTTAATAGCAGCATTAATCAGAACATCTCCTTAGTAGACAGTCCAACAACATCCTTTCAAAAAGCAGGTTTATTAATAGATTTTGGGACAGTGTGTTTTAAAGTGGAGGGTCACATCCACACTATCAAGATGGTGAGATGTTTTTTGTTATTTACACGGACGATGGCATATAATTTTCAAAAACTTGCACTTTGAAACACATTTTCAAAAGCTTTTGCTCCCAGGTCCCCAAAACGCTGTTGTTGGGTAAATGAATGGCCAAAATGCATAAACAATTGATATTTTTAATTGAAGTTGGACCAGTGTGGTGTAGTGTAAACAGCCTCTCAATCCAAGACCATATCATGGGCGGCGGGCGCAGGACCATGTAGACTTGGGCTTGACTCAGACTCAACCCTTCTTTGGTCTTGACTTAATTGGACTCAAATTAGCTGGTCTCGACTTCAACAATGGTGTCATATTAAAATAAATAGGCCTTTCACAACAACAAAGTGAAAGCTTTGAGTTTAAATTCAAATTAAAAATTAATAAAAGTAAATTAAAAGTATTCTTATTATATTTCTATTTTAATATCAAAATGCTATGAATTTTTTTTACAATTTTGACTTTCTTCTCCTAATATTACTACTTTAATCTCCCAAAGTAACACAATTATTATTTAGACCAGGCATAACTCCTGCTGGAGGGTTTCAGTTCCAACATCAGTTCCAATGAACCCTTCTCCAACACGCATACGTATGTGTTATTTCCAAGTAATCCTGACCAACTTGATTAGCTGGTTCTGGTGTATTTGATGAGGTTTGGAGCTAAGCGTCCGTTTACTTGACAAATATCAAGTAAAAACGTTCAAAACGACAAGGGATTTGGGGGCCTGAAATCGCAAACTTTCAAAGTGCACATTTTTAAAACCGATAAGTTATCGTCTCCGTGTAAACTACAAAAACAAGAATTTGTGAAAATAGTGAAGTCGTGCGCATGCGTATTACATGTTCAGTCTGTTGTCATGTAGTGTTTCTACAAAGTGACACCGCCAACTACTGGCCTGGCATGGATAATACAGCATTATTACTAAATTTTATTATTACTACAGCATTATTACTTACGTATCTGCAAAGAAGTAAAAAACTTCTGAAAAGTAATAATGCTGTATCAATGGGGGTCGGTTTGACAATTTTTCATTTCAATCGCGTCTTTGCGCGAAAAATGCAAAGGAAATTTTTCACGTTTTTAGGACATCATTGTTGTATAAAATTACGTAAACACTGCCGAATAACCCTCTAGAAACAGGGTTGCTTCTCGATTTATTTTCAAAATTGTATTTTTTTTTTCACTTTAAAGTGTCGCTAATATGTAATTGCAACACAATATCTTAAGTAAAGTTAAAAATCTCCTTTGTAAATGTTAACCATTTTCCCTACAAACCCAGGCTTAGTGTAGTACGTTCTGAGGGCATGAAACCCGTCTCTCTCTGGACTGGAATTCATGTCAACATCCTAATGAAACCAACTGATTAATGTGTGTGTGTAGAAGAACATAACTCCCTCAAGGCTGTGTGGACATGGTAACCACACGCATGTTTTGGCTGATGTTCCTAAGGAACCGGGCATAAGGCTGAAACTCACAGCTGGGCTGCTCTTCGGCCGAGTTCTGTGGTCTAATGGGAACCATCCCCCTTTAGATCTTACAAGCAGCTCAGATTTTATTGAAGCATATTGCATTCATTTGAAATTAGAAAGCTTAATAGTTTTTCACATTCTCAGGTGTGATGGTGAACTTATGAAGCATGTTGATGTTTACTAAGGTTGTTCTGGGAGGCCGTCGTCATGCAGTTGCCAGGTGGTTCCTTACTGCCCAGAGTCAACAGTCCAAAGATTATACGATATTCTGGCCCCTTTAAAGTTAACCTATCTTTCCACCATGCAAAAAAATTGCCATTCAAATTACTTAGAAAAGTGATATCACACCTCTTCAAAACAATCCCCAATATTGGCATACATGTCTGTAGCACAAATTGAGTTTGAGGTGATTTCAGAAATGAAACAACCCCATCAGTGAAGGAAGTTTCTCTGCCTCAGGTTCACGGGAACTCATCCTGGCATCAGGGCAGACTCTTAAAGGAGTAGTTCACTTTAAAAAAAAACAAAACTTGCTGATAATTTACTCACCCCCTTGTCATCCAAGATGTCCATGTCTTTCTTTCATCTGTCGAAAAGAAGTTTAGGTTTTTGATGAAAACATTCCAGGATTTTCTCCATATAATGGACTTCATTGGGAACCAAACGGTTCAAGGTCCAAGTGAGAGTTTCGGCGCAGCTTGAAAGGGCTTTAAACGACACCAGACGATGAATAAGGGTCTTATCTACCGAAACGATCAGTAATTTAACAAATAAATAAAAAAAGTTTAAGTTTTTTAAGCACAAATGCTCACCTTGCTCTGTTCTGTGATGAGCGTTCGTGACTCCCGTTCAAACTCGTTCATCAATATGAACAAATCTTTTTTCAAGTCATGACTCGAAGGGTCCTAGATCAGCTACACTGAAACTATAATTTGGACCTTGAACCATTTGGTTCCCATTGAAGTCCATTATATGGAGAAAATCCTGGAATGTTTTCATCAAAAGCCGTAATTTCTTTTCGACTGAAAACATGGACATCTTGGATGACATGGGGGTGAGTAAATTATCAGCAAAAGTTTTTTTTTTAAAAAAAAGTGAACTACTTCTTTAAAACATTTGTCACTAATAGTCAATCATTATAGGAGCAACTCCTTCTGAAAACCTAAAAATGATTGTGTCTCATATCTTTTGCATCAGAGCTCTTCATTAACGGAGCAGTAAATGTCATCTTGTGAAATTGTCTGTGAAATATTGTGGACATTTAAGTTTGCAATCGTATAATCTAACTGAATTTATCCATTTAAACAATCAAGTCTTTCATTCAAGTCGAATAAAAGTTTTTGGTCACTTGAACTGGTTCATTGTTAAAGGTCCTAGCCCACCATCAACAACTTATCAGAGCTCAAAATTGAACAAGACAACTTCATATAAAGTCATTGGTATTGCTTAGTCTTTAAGCTAATGTGTTTGGTTTTACAGGATCTCTCTTATAGCATGCTGGCTTAACCTGCTTCTTGTACTTTGAATTCTCTGGACTGGAGATACCAGGTCCATAATTTGTATTTGAACAATATTTATGACCAAATTTTTTTTTATTTTTACTCAATAACCCTGTGCATAATACCAACTCGATCTCCCAGGAATTCGTACGAATTTTACGAGGTGGCTAATCCGTAACAATTCGTACGACCTCACTTGAACGAATTAGTACGTTTTTGCTAAATCGTACATATTTTACGAATTGGCCAATTCGAATGAATTCATACGAATGACCCACCCCTGACACCGCCCGTTGACCTACCCATCACGTGGGTTTGGACAAATCGTACGAATTCGTACGAGTGAGGACTATGAATTAGTACGAATTAGCCACTTTTTAATCACTCGTTCGAATTCGTAAGAATTGGTCGTCAGATACCGTAGATAATACCTATATCATGAAAGAGCACATGTGATAGTTGCTGGTACTAAGGCTCATGAAACATACCCACAGTAAATAATGACCAGTTAGCTGCACAAGAACAAAGGGAAAACCCTCTGAAACCAAAAATATTCACATATTTTTGTCCATGTATTAAAAAATAAATAATCGAGACAAGATGACAGTCATACACTTGCTGGCCATTTTATTGATGTTATTTTACAGTGGAACCAATGATAACAGAATCGAAACCAGCAATTAAAAGGCAAAAATTAACAAAAACAAAACAAAAAACAAAGAAAAAAAATATTTTAAGTGTTCTACATGCTATATCTGAACCTAATTCAATCATGCTCGCTTGGAAAAAAAAATACTTTAATAAAAACATACAATTAAAATAAAATTAATGACTTACAATATACTTCACCATTAACTTCATTTTAAATGTACCTTCCATTGGTTTTCTTCCATGCACAATTTCTAACAATATGTACGTAAATATATATATATATATATAAAAAAGAAAACAAAATTAAGACTTTTAGGCGCGTAAAATGCCGCAAAGCAGTATTCCACTCGTACAAAGCACCTACAAGTTAAAAAAAAATTCTTATGGTGAATCCTTATGAAAACAAACGCTGGAACTTGGGAGAGCGTCATGAATTTCTATACAACTCAAACGGATGAGCGATCATCCACGGCTAAACGAACACAGAGTGCCAAAACAGACCAGAATGGAAGTCCAATGCCTCACATTGAAAAATTACAACGTTCTTAAAATAAATATCACATCTGCTAAAAATAAATAAATGATCTTAACACTTCACTATGGCAAATGCAAAATGAAAAATAGAAATCGCTGTGCACTACATTGTATAGAGGGCAAGTGTTTCTTTAAAGCACTACAGTTGGGAGACGGAACCTTCTGCTGTTACCTTGAGGTAGATAACGCCTTTACGAACTTAGTTATCGCATCGCAAGCCTATGGCCGACGCTTGCTGTGCTGGCATCACGATTGAGGAAGTTTACAGTATGAACAAAATGACAAAAGGCTTCGCTTTTAAATGGAAATGAGGTGGAAAAGGTCAAATAAATACATTAGCCTTAGTTAATGAACAAAAAAGGAAGAGAAAGGCCAAGATGCACTGCTTATGTCTGTCCTATTGGCTCTCAGTCAGAAGGTCACATTATGATGTCAGTGGCAGCATCTCCCACTTAGTGCATTATTCCACCCTCTTTTTCTCGATTCCTTTGCTTGCAATGAATAAACCATCTATTTCTCTACTAAACAGTTGTTCCTCTGTCTTTCCCTAACCTGTTTCTGAATCTACAGTACACTGTGTGCAAATGTCATGCCGTTAAATTCATACATATACATATATATATATATTATATACACATATATATATATATATATATATATATACATACATATACACACACACATACATAAACATATATATATATATATATATATATATACACACACACATATATATATATATATATGTATGTATGTATGTATGTATGTCGGTGTGTGTGTGTGTGTATATATATATATATTTCAGAGTTGGAACTGAAAATTAGAGGGCAAAAAAAAAAAAAAAAACCATCTCATGTGTAGGAAAACAGTCCAGCACTTTGGATGAACTTACGAACTGAATTCATTAACATTTAATCCACAAATTTTAAAAAAAGAAAAAGTTTCCTTAAAAAGTAACCATATGTAAAAAGATAAATGATTCAAGTACAGAAATACATAACTCTATAAAAAATAAGCTGGACTCTGCTTGAACGGGGAGGGTTTTTTTTTAATTCAAATGCTTGAAAATGCTGCTGTAGGTTTTATGGGCGATTTGTGGGGAGCGCTTAACAGCAGAGGGCGCTAGCGTGGCCTGGATGGACTTCAGAGGAATGTCAGCCGCTCCTTCGAACCCCGGAATGGCCAGAGACTCCAGCTGCATGTTAAAGACTATCTCGCCGCCACAGGATATGAAGTCACCTTCCGGAGCAGGCACCTCGACGGGCTCCGGGATCTCGGACTCGGCCTCCTCCCGCTTGCTGAAGAGCCGGTCTAGGTAACTGCTCTGGCAGATGCTGTTCTCCTTCTGGAGCTGCTCGTCTTTGCGGACATCCCAGCAAGCCTCGTCGATCAGGCTGCTCTCGGCAACGCCGGTGTCCGTGAAACTTTCCCAAGGACAGGGTGTCCGAACACCAAGCTGTGCCAGGTTGACTAGACACTTCTCTTCTTTTTCCTGACTGATGGACTTGGACATGGAGCCGCAAGGAGCACGAGCGTCCAGTTGGGAAACCGAGGTGTTCAACTCATTTAGGAGGTCGACGTCACCGGATTCCGGCTGGAGGCTCAGTTTGATGGTGCTGGCGATGAACGAGTCAAAGTCGAAGCCCTGGTTGTGGTTCTGGTGTTTTTCTTGTTCACGATCCTTCTCGGCCACGCTGTGGTTCTGAGACGCTTCCTGCAGGGCGATCTGGGCCTTGACCAGTCCGTTCTTCTCACACTTGCTCTTGCCCTTTTTGTCTAACTTCTCTTTGCTCTGTTGTTCTTTCCAGTTAGAGAGGTTGATGATGAGTTTGGGCTCGTAATAGTGGTTCACCTCACTGTCCCTCCAGATCAGATTATCCAGGTAGGATGGGGAAACCGCTTTGTAGTTGCAAGTGTAGCTGCAGTCTTGGTCGCAGTACTTGTTCTCGTGGTGATCTTCCTCTTGCCACGAGTGCTCTGAGAGGAGGTCGAATGATGGATCCTCTAGGAACTTTTCGCACTCTCCATCCATGTATTTCCGTGGGTCGACCTGGACCTCCTCCTCGTCTGTGCCGTCTGACATAGCTCGAGGATCACGCTGCACATCGTCCACTTCATGGGTGCTGTGCAGGTGCCAGTCCTGATCAGAGAACTGACTGTCATGGTACCTACAGTGGGAAAAAGAACAACAAATGTAACAAACGTAAATTGTTCTAGGTATCTTGACGAACACTTCTGCATTTAATCATTCAATTGTGTAGGAGCTGCGCTGAAATATTGCTTACAAAAGAAAATAGCTGCCAAGAAGCAATCTTGCCACTGGAAAGATGGCAGCCAGGAGAACTGGCTTTCCTTAAATAGGCTTTGCTTACACTTACTCTGCTCTTACCGAAAGTCAAGTCTCACAGAATGATGCTGGCGTGAGCCATTAAGCGTGAGCTCACCTGTCCCAGTTGTAGATGTGACTGTGGCTCTCATCCATGAGCAAGATGTCATCCACCTCATCCTCAATGTGGAAGGGGTGCGATGACACTGGTTCGTCTAATGGGAATGAGTAATCGCTCATGTATGGGTGAGCAAGAGCCTCTTCCGCTGTGAGTCGGTCCATGGGGTTAAAGGTCAAGATCTTCTCCAAGAAATCCAAGGCTGCCATAAACAAATGAGCAATAATACATCAGATTTAGCTTGCCATTTAGCTTTCTTTTACCAACACAATGTGGCTTAGCATCAACCGTAGCAGACCTGAGATAACTTTGTAAAATCATAGCGAATGCTATGAATTGCTAAAGAAAAAATTGTTTCATGGGAAGGGAGAGTGGCATTCAAGTTTCCAGGAATATAAGTGTCCATAACTTGTTTCTATGAATTGCATGCATTTTGAAAATATGCTTGTGCAACTTACCCTCAGGGCTGACCCCAGGCAGTAACTTGGCAAGCGGCGTGTGTGGTTCTGACATGTCGTTCCTGATAAAGACGGGTATTACACTTTGAAGCTCCAGTCGGTCTTCCTCGTGGACGACCGGAATGGATTCCAGAATCAGCTGCATCTGTTCCAGCTCGTGAGCTCCTGCACACACACAAATGTTTAATTCAGATAAACTGTCTAAATGTCAAAGCAAATGCTCTGTCAATATTTGACGCAACTTGTTTGCCAAGACTTATGGCTAATTTCAACCTCCATTTGAATAATGAATTTCCATGACTTTTCCAGTTGTTTAGGATTATTGGATACAGACTTGTAAAAATACATCTATAGAAACTGAGCTCACAAAGAGTAGTATATAGGCAATGAAATATATTGGTATATTCAATAGGGACTTTCCATGACCTTTTACAATTTTATTTAATTTCAATAACTTTTGAGGGCCAGGAAATCATAATTTTAAAATTTCCAGATATTTCCAAAGCCTACATCCAAACTAGAATAAACCAAAACCAACAGTTCTGTCCTGTTCTGTTCTGTTTCCAAAAAGTTTGAGTTCACAGAAAGAGCTCCCCTCTCTTAACTACAACGCAAGAAAAAAAAAAAAAAAAACACGTTGTCCTGGTCTATTTTAATACATGGCCACAGGAAATGACCTTCAACTACCTGATCATTGTGTGTGCAAGATAATAAAAGAAAGTCACCAAGAACTAAAACAACTAGGCAGAATAGATTCACACTATACCTGCAAAGAGTGTTTTTCCAGTCAGCATTTCAGCAAAGATGCACCCAGCGGCCCACATGTCAATGGCTTTGGTGTAGTTATTTGGGGAAAGGAGCAGACGAGGAGAACGATACCATTTAGTGACCAGTCCCTCAGACAGATGCCCCTATGGAAAAGACAACCAACGTCAGTGTCAAGACAAAGATTCTTGGAAATAACACTGAACAAAAATCCTCCAAAGGTTTGCAGAAACTGTAACTCGCATGTATTTATGAAAAAACAAACAAAAGAAAAACCTACAAAATGAGCAGTTAATTCATGTTCCTCATGTCTCATCTTGTTCATTGACGGGGTCATGCACTATATTGCATGTATAAAACACTCGGTTTGTACCAGACATTTCCTGAGTAAAGCAGCCAGCACATGGCCCAGTTTCACATCTAGGCAACCCTTTTAAATGAAAAGGCATATAACTACATGAACATTTCATTTTCAGTCAGGCCCATTGTTATATTCCAAAACATATTAATGAATTATTATGGGTCACTATAGTGTATACTAGTGTAAATTGTTCCTTAAATTGTCTTTGGTCAGTTTTTTTTCCCTTTCAGGTCAGCTACCATTATGACAGAATCACAAACACGCTCTCAACATGCATCTATACAACAATCACAGAGATTTGAGTGTAACTACTGCCCCCCTTGAGTACTACGGTTTGTAACCACCACAGTGACCCAAGAATTGACGTTTTTGCTCAACAGGACCAAGGCTTTGCCAAACTAACCATTGCATACTTCTGGCCTCTAGATCTAAAGGACACACCGAAAGATAATGACTCAAGGACAGCACAAATGGACAGACAGACAGATCAGCAGTCCCTCTAGACAAAGAACCAGGATAATCCATCTCGTGCCCGACACAATGGCAGACAGACAGACAAGTCATTGACATTAGCCTGCACCACTGGGTCACTGTTCATTAGAGCAGCACGATCATGTGTAAATTGAGAATCACAATTTATTTGTCGTTTCAAGCAGAGTTCACAATTCTGAACAGACCACTAAACAAAACATGTCATTTACAAGATGCTCAGACAAAATGTTAGCCTAATTGCCAATATATTTATAACATATATTATTTATCAAACATCCTTACACAGACTCAGTGTCCAGCCAATGGCCCAAAAAGAAAAAAAAAAAAAAAAAGAAAGTGATTGAGGCCATATCCACAGTTCACTTCACTGCAAGGGCTATTTCTGTCGAAATCCATGGTCATGTATTGTTTTGCAGGGTATCGGTCAAGTTTTTAAAAACAGATTACAGCAGACCACGTACACAATTGGCCTTTGAAAAGCCTTCTCTGGACCAACAAATACCAACAGACAAGACCATCATTTTACATCTCAAACAGACCTCAGTGACCTTTCACTCCCTCTCGAAACAGCACAGATGCCTGGAAGAACACCAACTTAAAAAGATTACTAAACAATTGTCACAGTCATAGTTTCTGCGTCAAAGGTCATGCGCAAGGTTGCATAATGCAATGAGAGCAGATTACCTTGAAGTAGATTACGAACATTCAGATCACATTCTACTTAAAGACTGTGTGAAAGAAAGATCCCTGCTAAAGGATTAAACTTAAAAACTCTCATGCTAAAGAGACCAGAATGATGCTCGAAAGAGAAAACCAATCGGCTGTAACGGCAAAATTAAATTTTAGATTTTTTAAATTATTCGAAATAAAACCAAAATTGTAAAATGGCTTCAGGCTGTGATTTATGAACTATGTGTTTCAGAGATAGTGAAGTGCGAAACTGTGACTCTGGCTAAACTATAAATGTCCACTGTGAATCGTTTATATAGGGGAAAAGCAAAAAATAAATACATAATTCGCAATCTTGATTCAAACAACAAATTACTCAAATGATCTCATTCCTTAATGACAATTCGGCTGTCTATTAAACCTTTTGACAAAAATCACACTGGAACATTAAAACCTGCATTGGCTCTGCCGCTGACCCAGAGAACATGATGTATAGGTATAAAACAGCTAGTCTTTTCAACAACACAGTATTGTTACTTCTGTGCTACAAATATTCATATTATTACAGAAGTACGCAAGCCATCAAAATAGAGAAAATCACCTTTGGAAAGTAACTTAGCGCTTCAAGTAACGACTGTATCAACTAGCTACATCGTTACGCAACCAGGTGGCGACAAGTGACAATATATTTGTAATTTAATCATTCATTCAAGAGATTCGTTTAAAAACACCAATTGACCCTTCGCTAAGCCCAGCCCTCCCTAGTTACTGTTGCTACGCCTGTCAAGCTTTCGCGGCTGGCCCATCTATTACAGTGTGGATGCACCCGGTGTCAGACATTCCCAATGAGATAATTAGTAATTTTCGGCGAACAAGTTAAATATCTGAGAGAGCAAGACAAAAGGGACTACAGTATGCATTCGAGGGATATATTCACGACATTATATGCAACCGATTAGAGAATAATTTCTTAAAAATTGAAGTTAAAGCCTAACGTTATAGTCCTAGCGCAAGCAGCAGCGCCTCACGCTGACCGTTCAAATAGAAAACACAAATTGAGGAACAGCTATGTTCATACACTGCAGGGTATGTGAAAATAATCTTAATAATTATAAATCAAACAGCTTATCAATAAATCTTGTGGAATAACACTAATACCGGGAGAGCCGCGATCGGATTGGGTTAAGTTAAGGGGTAACGTTAGTAGGACGTCGATTAACAAAATGCTGTCAGTGAGCCTTTGTCTTGTCTCTTTAATCGTCTTTTTTACGTTATATCATTATGACCAAAGAACCGTCAATATTTCCAAGCAATAGGTGTTTTTGTTAAGCATGTCGACATTTACCAGAATGGGTCTCGCACATAAATGCTAAATCACGCCAATCATTTCTCCCCTTGGCTTTTAGATTTTCTGGAAGGAAAACAATCCCTGCGTCCCAATTCGCTTACTTATACTACGCCCTAAAAGTATGTACTGTTTTTGTGAAGAAAAAGTACATACTTTTGAGTATGTAGCAAAAAAGTAGGCAAGCTTTGGGACATACTATCACGTCATCTTTAACGGACGGCTCTGTCACGTGCTTGCGTGCGTCCTGTCACCATAAACTGCCCTGTCAATCATCTCGTCACAGTTAAAATCCTCCATTCAATTTAATTTGATTTCCTACCGTATCGGAGCACGTTAATCTGCCAGTCATGGGTCTTTCATGTGTATACTTTCCTCGTGTTTTGCAATTTGCATATAATGATGCATTTAAAAAGTAACGGCTAAAGGTTACAGAAGTTCACAATGCTGCTGCAAATGCAATATAATGTGGAGAACATTGAATAAATTAATTTCGTCAGGTCAGATAGTGTTAATTAATCACTCAAAGCTCTTTATCTAAACCTCTCAACATTACCGCGGGACTCGCGCGTCCTCGGTGTCTGTAGTTTTTTTTTTTTTTTTTTTTTAACACTTTTTACTCGTGTTTGTAGTTCTAACCAAATCCTCGTTCAATGCGCAAAGGGTTGTGGGCAATATCAGCCGTTAGAGTGTGCATCGATCTAAACTTCGGATTCTGACCGGAAAAAGTAGACCATCCGGGTATCTTTGAAATACTCATTTCAACATACTACGGTTTGGGACACACTAATTCTATTTTCGAATACTACTTAGGACGGATAGTATGCGAATTGGGACGCAGCAAATTCCTCTCCCCCGTCCAAACTTTTAGTGTACCGGTATCAGTTTTGCACAATCCATACGCACAATGCTTCAGCATGTTCCCTCGTTCGAAAGCTTGACAGACCTCCCGTGCATAGTTACGGTTGTGGCGGTTTTCGGGCGTGGCTTAGCGAAGGGTCAATTCCTCCAGTATTGAAACAAGTATTTATGAGTCATTGAATCATTCATATAAACAAATTTGTAAAACAATTCATTAACCATTTAGACTGCATACACATTTAAATTGTTAATGTTTTAAATATATATAATTAAAATAATTTTCTTATATATATAAATATATATATCTTATATATATATATATTAAATTTGGTATAACATTGACAGTGGAAATGAATGGGCTTGGACTTAGTAAAACTCAGCAAACTTGATTTTTTTTTTCTCTCACAGGACTTTATTTTAGGTGAACGATGCACAATGCATAGTCAAAATCCACGATAGCCTACATATTGTGCATTTTTGTATTGCAATATATTGTGACATGATATATGGTTACACCCCTAGTGCTTATTCAGGAAGTCTCATAGGGTGAATGCAATTGAAAATGTCTGCTTAAATGCAGAAAGTCAAGCCAAGCTAGTCATGACACATTTTAGGCAACTCATTTGAATTTAAACTGAATCCACCCTCGCTGGTGGCGTGAGGCGGCAGATGACTCATGCAGGCCGTGAGATGGGCTCCTAACCAAACAGCAGGAAGATTAAATGTCAGACAGAACTGACATACCCCATTCGCACCTCATCATATTGTCATTTGCTAGGGCAACCATTACTAAAGCTCGCAATTATGGGAACTGTTTGCAATACTTTAAATCACACAGCTTGATGGAAAAGGTTCTCACATTATACTTAAAAAAATAAAACTTCACTTTGATCTTTCATGTGAGAAAGCAGAGTGTATTTTTTTCAGCTCTGAGATCATCGGCACCACAAAAGTAGGTCAAAATCAAGTCTGTTGAAGGAGTTCAGCGTGTAAAATGAGTCAATGTCAGAAACTGCTGA
Source organism: Cyprinella venusta (assembly GCA_038021265.1). Lineage (NCBI taxonomy): Eukaryota > Metazoa > Chordata > Actinopteri > Cypriniformes > Leuciscidae > Cyprinella > Cyprinella venusta. Next base: position 28,019,637 of record CM075871.1, read on the forward strand.
GAGGAGTGAAAAACACTAGGCCCAATTTATGCCTCTAAAAGTCCCCTGTGTGCAAGAAACAGTCTCTTTTCACAGCACATTAAACATGCGCACAATGAACAGATAGAAGACAGCCTTTGGTAAACGAAAACCTCAAACAGCTGCAGAGAAGAGGAAGAACAAGTCTGAACCCAATGACACAAGCAAACATCAAAAGCAGGACTTGGAAGAGGACCAGAATCCAGCGCGCTCAGCCAAAAACAGACAGAGAAGAGAGGAGAGGGAGAAGGGAAGTAGGGGGTTGATCCGCACGTGAATTCCAAACATTCCTCAGACTGGGTCGGATTTCTAGAGCAGAGCATAAAAAGACCCTCTAAAAACAAGCAGCTGCCCTTTAATACAGGACCCTTCTCACAATACTTCACTTCAACACTTCATATTTTTTTTCTCTAAAGGTCTGCCTAATCTTAATTAGGTTATTCGCTTGTTAATAAAAGTTATGTTTAATAAAAGAGAGTTTGTCATAGTACTGTTTTGTTGTACTTTTCATTAAGAATTAAGCATTCAATCATTTGTCGCCCTCGAACGGCCGCTAACTCATAAGCGATTTAAAAGCAAGGTTGAAAAGAGGGAAAAACTTCAACTTCAAGAAAGTTAGGATGAAGCCTTTGAAGGTAGTCCTGCCTATGGTTTGGAATAGTGGTCAACCAAAATATCTGTCTATATGTAGAATTATTTTATAATCAGCATCAGCCAATAAGTTCTGTATGGCCAATAACTAAGTGTCGCCAGTGGACTTTTTAAAATCCATATCAGCGATCCCTAATTTGGCACAAAGCTTATGTTAGCGTACCAAAGAACTATCAAAAGAGTGAGAAACAAGTAACAAATCATTTGCCTCTGATGCAGCGAATAATAATCTAAACACACCACATTACTTTCTTCCAAACACAAAGAACATTCTGAATGTAGAAGGGTTCGAGTCAGAGCTTCCAGTCATCTCTAAAGGTCTGAGAAACCTCCTTCAAACATTACTTAATTACACTTTCTTCAGCTCTGGCTAGTACTGCCATGCTCGAAACTGTTTTTTTTTTAGCCAAAGAGCTTTGCTTATATTTAGCACTTAAACAGCCAGAGAGCTTTGCTTATGTTTAGAACTTAAACTGCCTGTTTGAATTATAGCTTGCAGCAAAATCTTAGTTAGCTTTTCAAAACTGACCCCATTTCCATGGAAAAAAAAACGGTCCTATTGGATGCTGGCAAGTTTCAAAACTGACTTCATTGGATTGGCTTTTGAAGCAAAAGGACCCTTTCGTTGGATGAAGAGAAAAACTTGGTTCACTAAAATTTATCCCATCCTACAACTGCATGGTTTTGGGTAAATTAAAAAGGAGATCAATTCCTCCATGATTCTGAAAAGACAACAAAACACACAATTGAGTCGAGATATTCTTACAAATTCTTACATTTATTTTGAAACATTTAATAGTTGTTTGAATGAATGATTCAATGACTCACTCAAATACTTCACTTGGTTAATTACTGGGAGAATCAGCATTCAGCAAAACTCCTGGATTACATTGCTTTAATGACAATGACTGATGTGATACAATCTTTGTTTGAAGCGTCAAGCTACTTTCAAATGGTGATTTACTCTACTTTGATCACTACCATAGACATCAGTGTTTGTCCAATCGAAACTATAAACTTGTATCACTTTTAAACTTTTATATTGCAACACAAAAATAGCCTAATGATACTGTGTGTGTTTGAAAAGACTTTGTAATAGGGCTGTAGTCAACCAAAGAAATCCTTAGTCGACCAAAGTCTTGTCCTGCGCAACGATTAGTCAACTAAAAAAAAAAAACTATAATAATAATACAATTCTTTGAAAATTAAGTGATTTTTTTTAACTGCAAAAAGTGAAGAGCTCTGTCCTAGGTGTGTAGTAACAGTCACAATCGCGCACCTGATCACACCACACGCTGCAAAAAATATAACTGCTAACAGCCACATTATAAAAAATCCCAACAAAAGCTCTCATTTATACAGGCTTTATATTCTTCTTTACTTTCAAAGCTTAACTTTCGTCCTGACGATCAAGACGTTTTAAAATAACACACACAAAAAAACAAATAGCCTAAAAAAAAATCCTAATAATGGGCTGTAGGACCGCGTATAGGTTTATTTTCGTTTTGTTGCATTATTTAGGCTATTTTCAAATGCGTCAAGTGTACAAATAAAAACGAAAACATATTAAGAAAACAATCTATTGAGTCAGCATGATGTAGCCGTTGAAAGGCTGCTCACGTCTTTTGCGCGCTCAAGTTCGGTTTCAAATAGGCGCGCGACTTGCGTGCTCATAATGGAGCAACGCGGTCGCCTCCCTCCACAGTCTTGTCGTCTTTGTTTTAAAATGCAGCCATACAAAAGATTTAGATTTCCTGGACATTTTGTCGACTAAAGCCAAAACAAGCAGCGTTGTAACTGAATGAATATAGCATTCTTTACTGAGCGCGAAGCAGCAGCAGCCAGCCACAGGTGCGGTTCCCGAGTGTATTATGTGTTGTGCGCTAAACTGTGGCGCAGTTACAAAAACATCCTAAATTAAAGCATTTTAAAGTTGGGGACAAAACATAGGCTAATTAGATTTAGAATACAGTAATAAATAACTGCTTATAAAGGAATAAATATCAAGGAGTAAATCATTGAAAAATTCTTTCTATTGGTTAAAAAAAAAAAAAAAAAAAAAAAAAAAATGCACCTGGTCGACCAATAAGAATGTCAGTCGACCAAGACAGCGTCGACCGATTAGTCGACTAAACGACTAAAGTTGACAGCCCTACTTTGTAAAGTCGTTTCATACTTAAACATGACAACTGCTCTATCGGGGTCAGTGGCTACACAAACATAGATTTGAACGTTCACCTGTGATCATACTTGTCAAAGGTTTAATAGTCATAGCCAAATCATTGTCATTTAAAAATAACATAGCATAGGTGTCCGAATCAAGAACTCAACCTTTTAACGATTAATCGTGGCGCTCTTCCCTCTGCCCTACCATCCCATCACAATTGATGCCCAAGTCAATTGATGTGTACGAATAAATTTTTTTTTTTTAAAAAGAACATAAACTAGAGACTGGAATGGCTGACACGATGTATACAGCAGACGTGCGAAACAATGTGACCAGACAATAGAACACATTATAATCAGTGATGCTGTCTAGACTGGAACTGATGCGCAGCAACAAATAGCCAACAACAATAAACTGAAGAGTAATTCTTTTTCTGACATACGCCAAGCACTTGCTCTCTGACAAGGACATATGAATTTGCAGTGGACGCGTCACGCTTTGTCGCGTAGACTTTTGCGGTGCAACTTGTCTCCACAATGGTCACGTCCAGTGTTGAGACCATGCTTCCAACAAACCTCCACAACTGAAGTGCTGACTGCAAAGGGTCAATTCGCAAAGGCATCACACACACACACACTTCTCTTTCTCCATCCATCAATGCACAAAACAGCTTAAACAGGTCAGCAAAAGTGAGAAGAGCACAGCACTTTAACAATACTCAATGCAGCAAAGAGAAAAATCGAGAGAAAGACAAAAGGAGGAATGGATGGAAGCAAAAGAAGTGTGAGAAAGTTTGCTTCTCAACATGTTTTCTAGCATTTTACTGGGAATCTAACCATAAATATCCAAAAGAATATGAGATTTTGGTTAGACTCAGACAATGTATGGGATATGTAAATGTATTACATGTGCCAGTTTTAATAGGAATTCTGTCATTTCAAATACTTAATCAGAATCTGTTGTTTTTCCTTATACCTGCGTGTGTTTGAAAAAAAGTATTATAAGAAACGGGTACTGTTCAAAAGTTCAGCTATCAAAGTTAGGATAACCATTTCTGGAGCAAAGAGGAAACAAATTCCTCACAAGATTACAAAATAAGGGACATAAATCATACACAGATGGGTAAAAGCACTTTCACATACATTCATTGTGCTCATTTGAATTAAAATGATTGAGCTGGCTAAATTACAGTGCAAGTGTGCTAAAAATGAACTCGAATGACAAGAAAACAGGATGGATGCGTCAAGTTTTTCATAATACGCTTACTGCAGAATTCTCCAACTATTGATGAACCAAAACCATTTTTTTTCACAGAGACAGCAACACTGAAATTAAATGTTTATTTTAGCCATAAACTGAAAATTGTATTTAAAAATGTATTTATTAAATAAATTAAACTCAAAAGAGTTGAATATAAATACTCAAACTTGTTTTTATGACCGGTGTGATATATTCTCATATCTTTGATTTATGCTTTTTTCTATGCACGTAAAGATAGTCAATGAATCTGATTTCTTAAAGTGCTCAAGCTAGTAGAGCAGCTGAATCAGTAATTACAGAACCAGGGCCTGATATAGTCTCTCAATTTTCTTGTTCCCTGTAGAACAAACCCAGACCAGAGTATGTGTGGGGGAGTGACAGCAGCTATTCATAGCTGAAGCAGGAACAGCTCTCGCTCTAAAAGGCTTTGGAGGAGGCTCGTCTGAGTACATGTGTGAGAGGAGATCTGGCTGGCATATGATCATGTGAGCCCATAGAGGAGAAATGAATACAAATTTGAGACACGTGTATGCTTGAATCCAGCCACAACCTCCAACATCAGTGAAATTACCCCTACATAACTACATTCAGGAAGTGAAGAAATACTGGACATTCCACTCTGATTCCATAAAGGTACAGCTGTAGTGTTCCTGCCTGTTCCTTTCAATACACACAAGACACAAATAACCAGATATGAGGAAACTACAGTGGAAGTTAACGTATTGGAAAGGGGCTCAGAGAAACAGGAAGTTGGTGTCATTTCAAGGACTGTCGCACTACTATTTACTTCCTGTAAAACAACGAATCAGTGAATGGAATTAAAGCTCATTCATAGCTAAGCCATAAAGACGCCATCTGGATGGGTTTCAATGAGATTGAACAGACTCCAAACACTGAAAGAGATAAACATGAAAGTGATTTATTTTAAATACCTTATGGGAATAGTGTGGATCCATGATGCGGGCGAGTCCAAAGTCCCCAATTTTCAGTACCAAGTCCTCTGTGTTGACGAAGAGGTTGGCGGGCTTCAGGTCACGGTGAAGCACGTTTGCCGAGTGAATGTATTTGAGTCCTCGCAGCAGTTGGTACATGAACAGCCGTGCATGGTCCTCGGACAACAAGCCCTGTTCCAGTACTTTGCAGAGGTCTGTTTCCATGTACTCCTGTACGATGTACACGGAGTTGACTTCCGTCAGAGAGCTCACGTCCTCCGCAAGTCTCCTGCCACTGGGCCCGAGGGTTTCGAACACCTTCACGATGTTGTCGTGATCGAGTCTGCGGATGATCTTGATTTCACGTAGTGCATGTTTGACACTCTGAGGGTCGGTCAAGACTATCTTTTTCACAGCGACCCTCTTGTCGCAATCGGTGTCGACAGCGGAAAAGACCAGTCCGTTTCCCCCGTAGCCCAACGGCTTCAGGTCCATGTAGCGAGGGCCCAGGTCGAAGCCGTGAATGTTCATAAGGCTCTCAAATTTCTCTGCCATTTTGCTGTCTAGAAAAGCAGCTCTTTGCAGATGTTATAGCTGGAAAGATTTCTGATTTATCTGATATGCACCGATCTTGAGTTGCAACGACTAGAGCTAGATGAGAAAGACAAACCTAAAAACACGTGACGAGCACTCAAGCACCCAAAGACTGGAGCGCTTTCCCCGACCGACTGCAACAGCGTATTTTGGGAGATGCTGGGAACTGATTTGGATATGTTGCCAAGATATGTTGTCATCATACACAACACTTTTTAGCAGCTTTTTACTAGGTTTATTGGAGATTTTTGTTTTATTTCTATGTTTAATAGGGTACAATGGAATGAATTTGGAGGCCAATGAAATATCTTTGAAAGCAACCGAAATAATTGAAGTCACTAACTATAAAACCATCGTCACAGTGCAGAAATTTTCAGTGTATGACTGGCCCTGAGTAGCAGCATTATTAGCGGTCCAACTAAATGGTGTTAAATCTACTTTTTTCTTATCCTGTTTTGAGCACCTGATGTGTGGAAAGCAAAAGGGTTGTGATCTCAGTGAGACGTTTCCTTCTCAATGATCAGGCGGCTCCAGCTCACCGCAGTCGCAATCAAAACTATCCTCCATTTTACACTGGGATACCCTGAAAAACAGAGAGAAAGAAAAAACAACAATTTACTATATATCAGAAGACCAAAACTCCAAGTTGTTTACAATTACAATCCTTATTAGCACTTTGCAAATAGGATTTCCCTTTTCTATGGAGGAGACATTGAAAAATGAATTAGTCCGATCCATGTTCTGAGATCGTACGATATGGAAGAGAATATAACAATCTTGTCTGAAAATATATTTAAAACACCAAGACCATGAGTACACACTGCTTATTCAGTTCTGAACTTTCTGAATGAATTTCCTCCGGTAAAATGATACTCCTCTTGAGCAATGTATCCTGTTTGTGTGATTGTTCATGAACCTCATCTCTGACGTGTCTACAGTATCTGATGTCATGGGTTCCTATTTCTCCACCCCAGACTGCAGTAACCACAGTGATCGTAACACACGTGTAATGGATTAACCCGGGCCCGGCCTGTGTCTGAAGACACAAAGGTTGGGGGTGATTCAGCCACGTTGCAGCAGTGTGTGAGGGAAATTATGGCCGACCGGCTGCCAACCATTTTGTTAACTGAATAAGGGAGCCAACAAAGATTGATTCAGTCCTGTACGAACATTAAACCAACACCTAGAAGTCATATTTGAGCAATGACAAAGTAAAAGTGTGTTTTAATAATATTCATAATCCCTCTAAACATGTTTCTGTTATGGACCCACCACATAAACTCCATTAAGGACATTCTATGACAGTGTTTACTGACACATTTAACACTCAAAAAGTAAATGTTATGATTTTCCAGGAATACTTAACGTTACATATATTAACAATTCAACATTAAAGTGGATAAGGATGTGGTTGAGGTGTGAGGGTTTTAGAAACAAAATACAACAACGAGGAAAACGTATACAAAAGTGGTTTGCTTTTATTGCGGTTCAGTAAAGTTTAGTCATTCGGGATGTGTTTTTATTGGTCATTATCGGTCCTCCATTTTACTGCCACATGCTACATGCTAAAGCTAAAACTGAACACCGGCTCAGAGACAAAATACTACAATTCAAAAACTGTAAAACAGAATTGATAAACTAATAAAATCAAGTAGACTTCTTTATATAAAAACAGTATTAAACTGAAGTTATAATAAAACACACAACAAATAGCGACGGCATTCAAGTAAACACCAATTCACCTTAAAAACAAATATTGAACAGATTAATAAACCAGCTAATGGTGAAATACAAACGTTAATATCGCATATTAATGGCTCATGTAGTAGTAAACAGTGTGCTCTAATGATGTGAGTGTAAAATATTGATGTTTTTAAGGCGCTTCAACGTGTTACCTGAACAAAGAAGGTTATTGTGCCGCGGAGAACCATCGCACCGCCTTTTGCCGTTAAAATAAACCCTTTAACCTGTTAGAGTAACCATATTTACACCCCAGATACGCTCAAACATAACAAAGACATGAAATAAGTACTCACTCTTCTCACGGGTGTCATGTATATTTTATCCCTAACCGTTCTTGGTTAAGGTTTGTATGCGCTACCAGCGCGCTCTCCTCGCAGACTGCTGTGTGAAGCGGTAGTGTTGTTGAGGCACTGTGAATTAGCGCTGCCACGCATGCGCACTGTGCGCTTCTATTTCTATCTATATGGCGTGTTGCTGTCTGCTCTATGAAGCGTTACTACGCATGGGCATTGAATGCTCTCTGCAATCAACCTGCTTATTTTATTGCTATGGGAACCTCGGCGTTTTCAAGCTTGATTCCAAATCATTAAATTGAAACTCACTGGAATAACCACAACATATACAAAGCATAACATGTCAAGCTTAAGCTTAATATTGCAACTGCTCATAAAAATACTTCTGTTTTAAACATTTCTCAAAATTCATTGTCACAAATTAAATATATTTCAGTATTTTGTATCGTATTTTTTTTTTTTTTTTTTTTTTGATAATATGCTTGTTTATATATTCGTGTACCACAATCCTGCTTTTTTAATTTTGGAAAACATTTTTGTAACAAATAAATAACTTATTGTCATATCATTTAAGTTTACTCAAATGTAGTTTAATCAAATTAATGGGTGGATTATAAAGTTTTGACATAAACTGTAATTGTATGGAAATGCTTTACATTCTACCAATGATAAAATTACTGCTATATATATATTTATTTATTTATTTATTTATTTATTTATTTATTTATTTATTTATTTATTTATTTATTTATTTATTTAGAGGGGCCTTTTAAGCTCTTTTATGAAAACAGACTTATGAATAGGCCTCGTGATTTTCAAGTTAAAATTGTGTATAACACAAAACAAAGACTGTAAAATATGTATGTGGCACATATGTTGAGTTTTGATATTTTAATAGGGTCATGCTGGTTTTGGGCTATTTTTGATAGACCTTTAGACTGGTTTTGTTACACAGACCTGGCAACAGAATTTGGTTCTTAAATGTATTTGCTGTTTTAAGACAGTTTAATTCCAGATCCTGACGTTTACATGTTCTCATGGTTGCTAAAGCAGGGTCGTTCTGTTCTGTCCTGAGGTCGGTAGGTTTAGTCTTAATTACACAACTCCTGACACAAATTAAGACATAACTGTGTCACTATAAATTCTCAGAATACAATAGTGGTCAAATACTGAAACTTGAGTCTTAGGCTATATCTTTTAAATGACGTGTGTCAAGGCAATAACATTAAATATAGTAACTTTTAAACTATTAAAAACGGTTCAGTGCGCAGGCGCTCTGGCAACGGTTAAGAGCGCCCTAGCAACGTCATGTAATCCTCAATGAATAAATCGCTGCTGACATTGGATCTGCCAGTAGGGGCAGACTGTTTCAGATCTCAATGTTCCCATCATTCAAGATTTATTGCCATTAAGCTGCTGTCCGAATAGCCCTGGGTCTGGGTGATGTAATTATTTTGGGATACATCTTTAACTTTCAGGGTAACTTAACTCAATGCATTTATTTAAAAGTTATAGTTAGCCTATTGTTTAGATCCTTATTTCCTTTTCACATTCTCTGCAACACCATCACATAAACAGCCCTTTAAAATTTTACGAGTAATAATATCAATAACAAAACTATTAAAAAACAATACATAAATAAATAAATAAATAAATAAAAATCATTCAGATTCTTATCTGATGCAGACAGCATGTTCTGTTCCAGCTGCCCAGGTAGGCTGTACTCACTGCAGTCGGGTCGATTAGTCGTTCCCTCCCTGTTTCGCCTCGCTTATTTCCAGAATGCACGTTTTAATATTAGCACAATGTCTTCATTTGCCTATAAGAAGAGGTCTGACCGCACGACGCATGATGGTGTAGTAACATATACCAGAGTTGTCCAAAAGCCATCTGATGCCCACAAGGCTCCAGACTGAAACGATAACGAACACAGTGTAAACACATTACATGCAGCAAAGTTGAGCTGCATGGACTCGAACTGAATAATCAGGACTGCATGTCCTGCGCCAGTGATGGATGAATGGATGCATGGATGCGGTGCAGCATCATTAGATACGCGCGCATGTGAATCCCCATGTGCTCGCGTCTATGCCGCACTGCGACTGCGCAACACTCAGCCCAGTGTGTGTGCCCTATCACAGACCATAGGCTATCACAATGTATTTAGGCTATTGCCTACTACTCCTTAGTGACAAGATAAAATCATTATTTTAAGATACAGTCTCATTACATACATATACATAAAGTATTATTGTAATGACTTTTTATTTATTTTTTAAGAATGGCTGCCATAAATTATATAAAATAGTTTACATATATATATATATATATATATATATATATATATATATATATATATATATATATATATATATATATATATATATATATATACTGAAAATGGTAATTTATTCAACCCGGTATTGCTTGAAATATGTATGCTGAGCTTTAAAGGGAGCCTATTCTAGTAAAATGTGCATGCTGCTCCTTTCCACACAATAATGCCATACACATGGATTCCATCAACCAAAAGACAAAAGTAGCCCATGAAACCATTGCGGTATATACCAATTCTTCCGAAACTGCAGCTGAGTGGGTATAAGATTAAACTTTAAGTCATTTATTCACTGAAGATGTCCCTGTTTGGAGCTTGAGAGACACTATTTCATTGAATGGAAAAGAGCAGCTTGGACATTCTGCAAGATGACAATTTTAATTGGGTGTACTATCCTTCAGTGCCATATGGTCCAAGAGATAATAACAAAAATGTTTACCTAAAAAAAAATAACATATTATGCCCTCTATGTTTGGTTCAATATGTAGAAATCTATTGTTGGTCTGTCTGCACATTCTACCCCATTACCGACTGATATAATGATATGTTTCAATATGTGCCACATTATAGGCCTCCAAGATTGTGGCTTAAGTCTAGTATAAGGTTGTGGATTTATAAAGAGGTTACCCTGGGGCAATGTTGTGTAACTCTGAGACATATAGTGTTACCCCTTATTAAAATTTTATGATGGAAGAGTTTCACACAGCCCAGTTTCACAGCAAATGTCTTGTATGTCAGCCAGTCTAGAAGCTCAAATCAACCCACATAACACATGCATGACCATGCTAACCTTTGCGATTGTAGAGGGATGCATTTGAATAAAAATAAACATAAGCCAGTGGTGTGACTTTGTGGACTTTGTGTCTGCAGCATGTGGAAGGAGAACAGTAGGTGTTGGGCCACAGCTGAGGTGTGTCATTCACTCACACACATCAAACATTGAGGTTTATGACCCTCTTAGTCACCAGACTGTCTTAAACAAACAGATGCTCATAACCCACTTTCACAAGCATTTATCATTTATAAAGTGACAGCATTTCAAATCACAAATGGGGCTTTCCTTTTTCACCTTTGGAGACTACCAGACAAAAAATGTGAACTTATCCTTATATTTATGACATGGACATCAATAATATTACACAAATCCCATACATATACATACATACATGCATATTTCACCCTGCGCAGGTATAGCCTACTGTATTGGACATACTTATTCATCCAACTTTATATAAAGAGCTGGGCGATAATATTTAGCTACATTTAGTGACAAAACAACAAAAAAAGGCATGGTGAGATTTGCTATCTAGTTTATATCACTTAATACAGTGGAGTCTGTCAAGAGTTAGTAAGCAGCATTATAAAACGGTTAGTTCCAATCCATGATTATGATTGGTCAATAGCTGTGCTTTATTCATGATAAAACACGGCTATGACCGCTTCACCCAAGGGTTCTATTCACTGCGCAACACTGCAGTTCCTATGATGTTTTTATTTGAGCTTTCATGCATATTATACATTGGAACGTTGTTACTGTTCATGGTCAGGGACTATTTTTTTTAAGCGGAAAGAAGGCTTTTAGTGATTTTACTTCATGAAAGTAAAATAAGTAACTAAAGGCACCAGGGTTGCGGTGCCACCGGCTTGGGCCTGTAATCGCTGCTCGCAGCTATATTTCATCTTGTTTTACTCTTTCACTTCCATTCTTATACATTACACAATACACAACAGGCTTCCTTTTAAAGTAGTAGTCCACAATATCATTTATTTATGAACACATTTTTATTATGTACTTATGCACCAACAATGCAAACACATCCATACATCAGATTTAATTGACAATAATTTACCAACTATCCTTTCGAACATCATGTTTAGGTCTTATGAGTGCATGTGTGGTGAGCAGTGTTTTCAGGCAGAATTGTTAGTATGCATGGAAATGCAGTGAGATGGGGAGCATTCCATGTCTTTCCATCACTAAGAAACTTTATGTGTTGCTTAGGAACGTGCAAGGGGGTCCGTACTCCAGTACATCCCCTCCTGGAATCAAGAAGTGAGAGCACCTCGCTTAGCATCAGATTACATTTTTGACTTGGTGTTGCAGCTGAGTAAACCTTCGGCAAACAGTCATGCCAGTTGAAGGGTGCACAGGAGCAGATGGCAAAATAGATGGCCTTGTGTGCATTTGCCTGCCATAGAAGAGCTAAAAGGGCGAAGTACCAGTTGAAGAATGTGGAGTGGCACAGTACACCTACAAGAAGTCAGTTACCACAGGTTTCCATGGCTGATTTGGACGGTGTGTTTGAGCACACAGTTGAACCTCTCTACAGCACTTTTAGCTGTCAGGGAGTAGAGAGAGGAATGATGACGACAAATATTCCTTCCTTCCAGAGAAGTAGCGAAAGCAGTAGAAAACAGTTATCACTAAAAATACTCAATGGATTTCCATGGTGGCTGAAGACAGATGACAGAAACAAAACCACAGAATCCCAAGTGACAGTATGAGTAAAGGAGATCTCATGCCATTTGCTGCAATAGTCAGTTAAGGTAATAGCAAACCTGTAGTCAGATAAATACCAACTCCACAGCCACTTCTGCCATGGTTCATCTGGCAGCAACACCGACTGGAGAGGAGAAAGATGTGACTTGCCAGTTTTAGACCAGTTTAAGGAGTAAGAACATAAAGCACCATGAACCTGAGCATCCATTTCTGGCCAACAATAGAGATCACAAAGCCGTTATTTGGTTCTCACCTCTCTCTAGCCCCTTTCACAAAGAGATTCCGGAAAATACACGGATAATGTGACCCGGGATTTGTCCCAGGGTTGTTTGATTTCGGTTCATTCACACTGCCAGTGATTTGCCGGGATCTGTGAGTGCGTTCACACACAACCCGGAAAGATCCCGGAAAGGCACATGGCGTCAGGAAGAGACGTGTAACGTACGCGTCGAAAACATGTACACACACATATCGTTCCACAAAGCTGGTAACCGATCTCAGCTTCAGCGTGGATAGTGAGGAGCTCCTGGTCTCAGCTTCGTTCCAGTTTGCAGAAATTTGTTCGTCCTTTCTTTATTGATGAAGAACAGAAACTGTCTTCTAAGAGCAACAGAGCGTCATCACTATGACATACCCCTTACAGCATTGATCCTGGCTTTTGTTCACACAGCGTGCATTCAGGAATGATCCTGGCAAGGTCCCCAACCCGGCATCAATGCCGGTATCAATCCCGGGTCGTGTTTGCGTTCACACAGAAGGCGTTCTAGCAATTTCCCGGCAATTTCGGCCGGGATCAACACGCTGTGTGAAAGGGGCTTCTGATGTTCTTCGTGCTCTAAGGAGACCAGCACAGATTGAAGAGCAGCAGGTACAATAAGCCATGAGCATCGGAAGATGGAGCTGTCCTTAAGTGACAATTCCAAACAGAGTTTAGTACCGCAATAACTCAGCGTCCAGCCCCTTGAGTGTAGGACGCCAACTATTGGAAATCTGTGTACAAAGTTTAATTAAGGAAGGACAAGAAGCACATGCATCAACATCAGCAGCAGAAAGAGAATTACAGGCAGTAGAAAGAAAAGCGACAAACTCCCCATCAACAGGAGCTGGAGCAATGGCTTTATCTGCAGGAGAAGCATTTTGAATTGCCTGTACACGTGATTCATCAGGAAGAAGACCTTCCCCTGAAACAGGACAGCAGGCTGGTTTGCCAGAAATTACACTGGTGTTTATTAAGCTGCAAGCCAGCAGCTTCTAGTCGTTGTAAATCCGCTTTGTCAAGCACAGACATGTCAGATCCATGGAAGATAAAATTGTCCAGGTAATTTTCAACCCCTGACAAGCCAGTCAGGATAATGGTAATCATCTTCTGGAATGCAACGGGTGCTGAAGCCAATCCATAAGGAGCACATCAAAAACGGAACAGTCCGTTGCGCGTAACAAAGGCTGTGGGGTCATGACTGTCCTCATGCAGTGGTACTTGTTAATAAGGATTAGTCAGGTCGATGGTAAAGAAAACAGTATAACCTTATAGTGCAGAGAGTAGTTCATCTTTGTCTGCACTGTAAAACCAAACAGTACAACTTAGGTAAATAAAATGGGTTGCAATTACTCAAAAAAATAAAAAAGTTCATTCGCCTTTAATTTTTTGTGTAATTAAAACGAAAGTGAAATTTTAAGTTTACAGCAATTAAATGCTTTTATTTATTTTAGTTAGTGTACTCAAATAGTTAACCGTCTGACGTCACGGACGTACGACGTGCTCCTCCTTCAACTTTGCAGTTGCAAGTGCGCGAAAAGACGCCATTTTTTATTGCTCGCCTCTCTGATGAAGTTGTTTTAAGTTCAGTTTGCCAAACGTGAAAACTCGATCATATTTTATAAAAATAGAATAGGTGGTGATATTTTACGATCGGGAATTTGCAGTGGTGTTGCCTGTGAGGACCTTTGATGGGAAACGCGGTCTACAGTTTTCTGAACCTGCTGGTGACACTATTTTCTTCGTTGTTCTGCCTACCATTTTATTACTCTTCTCTCTGGGCACGCTAATCTGGTAAGTTCCCTGTTTTATTTTCTGCAAATAGTTTTAATGTCTTCACAGTTGATGTATTTTATGCATTTGAAAGCAAATAAGAATGTCTCGTGAGAAAATACGACATTTTACAAGTGTTGAAGCAACTGTATTTAGTTATTTTTTTAGATATCAAGTCTGTCTTTTTGCATGGATTAATGTGCATCGTATTTTATGCATTTGAAAGCGAATAAGAATGTCTCGTGAGAAAACGAGACATTTTACAAGTGTTGAAACAAGTGTATTTAGTTATTTTTTTTAAATATCAAGTCTGTCTTTTTGCATGGGTTAATGTGCATCGTATTTTATGCATTTGAAAGCAAATAAGAATGTCTCGTGAGAAAATAAGACATTTTACAAGTGTTGAAGCAACTGTATTTAGTTATTTTTTTTTTAGATATCAAGTCTGTCTTTTTGCATGGGTTAATGTGCATCGTATTTTATGCATTTGAAAGCAAATAATGTCTCGTGAGAAAATTAGACATTTTACAAGTGTTGAAACAAGTGTATTTAGTTATTTTTTTAAATATCAAGTCTGTCTTTTTGCATCGGTTAATGTGCATCGTATTTTATGCATTTGAAAGTAAATAAGAATGTCTCGTGAGAAAATACGACATTTTACAAGTGTTGAAGCAACTGTATTTAGTTATTTTTTTAAATATCAAGTCTGTCTTTTTGCATCGGTTAATGTACATCGGTAATCTGCGTCGATTTGCACATTAAAAGTTTTCGGGCAACATATTTTAATGACCTCAAAATGGCAGGCTGTGACAGAATTTATTTGGCACGCATGAAAATTAAATTGGTGGTTTTCATAGAGGTTTGACAATAATTTGATGCACTTTGTGTTGTACATTTTTTTTAGAACAGGCATTTATAAAATTGTATTTAAATAGTTTGCCAAAGCCATACCAGCTTGTGTTATTTAGCGGAGGCATTTTTGTTTTTGCTTTTAAAAAGCAGATTTTGCAGTATAAAAAATATTTAAATTAAACTAAGATTTCAGAGCGACTGAGCATGATGCCTATTAAGTTACATAACTGATTAGCGTCGTGTATTTACATTTTTACTACTATTTTGGCAAATATTACAACCTGACTAACTTCTCAATCTCTCTCTTTTTCAGGCTAAAAGTGAAGCAGCTGGCAGTTCATTTGGGTATATCTAAATATGTTTAGATCTTCATAGTGAAGGGTAAAACTTCTGAAATCTCTGTGTAAACAATGAGTGACGTACGTGCAAGAGATCACTTCCGGCGCATGTGCAGACCGGAGCGCCCGTGCCTTCAGATCAGATGGACATGGCTGTGGTTACAAGAGGTAAAAACTATATAAACACTGTTCGTTTTCTCACACAAACCGCTTGTTTCGTGTCTTAGGTCATTAATGTGTACTTACATTTACGAGTCATTAAATCATGTTTAATTTGGACTTCTCTGTGCATGCTCTTTTTGAGGTGGTGACCATAGACCTCCATTATATGACTGACAGACAAGAATGGTTTGACCTAAAAATATCAAAATTGAAAATACTGTGGAAACAAAGACACCTACATCTTGGATGGCCTTGAGGTAAGCTAAAACATATCAAAAAATTAATTTCAAAGTGAACTATCCATTAAAATGAAGATTCTCATACGCGTGTCTCTAATTCTCACACTGAAGGAAAACATGGACGTCCATGTACGACGAGCTGCCATCCTCCGTGCTCTCCCCGGCTATCTGCAAGAGGATGACTTCAAATGTCTCAAGACGTGGGATGTAAGTGTTGCACTGTTTGATTACCAACAATCTCACATGGCCATTCAGATGTCATCCTGGTTCAAGTTCAATGTTTTTAATATATTAATTAGAATTGACTTTATGCACAGCTGCACTACTTCCTGAACTTAGGCCAGCTCCTTGTTTCCTGTCTGCCATTATTGGATAAATTGATTAATTCAGGTGTGCCTGACCTCAGTAGTCACAGCAACAATAATCAGATATACCTGAATTAATCAAGTTTGCCCAATAATGGCAGAAAGGAAACGAGGAGCTGGCTGATGTTCAGGAAGTAGTGCAGCTGTGCATAAAGCCAATTGTAGTCACTGTATGGGATAGAATGGTTTGAAATAGATGTAAATATTTGTCACTTATTAGCAGTCATCCTTTGGAGGTTTAGAGTAACAGTTCTTTGTTCTTGTCTTCAGGTTGAACAATCTAATGAACCAGGCATTGATGACGTACCACTCGGTCTCCTCTCCATTTGTGGCAGTTCAACAGATGCTACGTTCTTTTGCCCAGAGAAAATTTGCAGTTGTACTTGAGGGTAACATGGTAATCGATTTTCCCACATTCATCAATGCATTTATCATGCTTTTTGGACTAACTTACGCATTGGATCTAAGTTACCCAAAAGAGTTTGCAAACACATTTGACTTTACCCAGAAAGTCTTGATGGGTCTGGAGGATGGGTAGCTAAGGCCCAGAGTATTGAGTCTTAAAAATGAGCTTTTTGCAGTGGAGTAACCTCAGTGTTTGAACAACGATTTTTTTTTTTTAAATATGTTTTCTGAAGTATGATTGTTCAAAATACAGTTTAAATGTGTTGCTGTGTTTTGATGTTTTATACAGTATGACAGACAACGTAGTGCTTTGCAGTATACACTGTAGTATTCATATCTTTGATTTATGTATGCTAATACATAGCCTAGTACATTACATAGTAGATCATTATGTGCAGTTTAGTAAATCATTGAGAAAAATGTTTGTCAATATTGGATTTTTACACTTTTTTCCAATTGTTTAATTCACAGAACAGTTTCTCAGTTGATTTAGTATGTAAAAAATGACTACCATGGTAGAACTTATATACATACCACTCAGAAATGATGGTTTAAAAACTGTTTTTATATATATTTTATATTGTATTATAATATATAACCCTTATATTGTTAAAGGGATAGTTCACTTTGAACTTTGAAACGGTTTGACCGAAAAATATCAAAATTGAAAATACTGTGGAAACAAAGACACCTACATCTTGGATGCCCTTAAGGTAAGCTAAAACATGTAAAAAATTAATTTCAAAGTGAACGATCCCTTTAAGTACTTGACTGGAAGTGTTTACAGCTGGGAGATACCCATATTGTCCAGTTCTAAAATTGATAGTTATTTCAGACCATTTCTGAAGGGCCTTGAGTATGTCCAATTGACAAACAATTTATTGTTGATGTTTTGTGGTTACTTTAATAAAAGAATTAATTGCATTTAAATTGTCTGTGTTAATCTGTTTTATTTTATTTCAGAATGTGTTATAGTTGGAAATCTAGTTATTTGATGCCGTAAATCTCAACGTACAAAAAAATTAATAAATTAAGTAATTTGTTACAGAGAAATTTGAACTAAAATGTTTTTATGAAGGTAAAATAAATTGTATTCTTACAAAGAAATGTAAGTTTTTAATCTTTAATTTTAATAAATTATGTGAATCCAAAAACTCCTTGTAAAATTTCTTGATTAATAATGTTACATTAACTTGTAATATCAAGTTTGGATCAGTTAAAATTATCTAGTACCATTTACTTAAAAAATTATGTTTCTATAACTTATAAAATTTAGTTAATATAACTTAAAATTTTCGATGTAATCAGTTTCAACTATTTTTTTGAGTTATATTAACTTATCCGGTTTTACAGTGTGGCAATGGAAAAGAGTCCATAATCACTGTTTTATTTGGCTCTCTAAGGTCATCGCACATCCTAATTTTACCTGACATTTTCTGTGTAACTACACTTGTTGACACCCATGCAAAGGCGTCTATGCGTTCTATCACCCCAACTGCTTGCAAACAATTTAATTCCTCTGACACAGCAATACAAACAGAGAGTGGAAGATAGCAAAGTGACATTTTCATCCAGCTTTACACAATGTATTAGGTTTTTAGCACATCCCAACTCAGTTGACTCAGCAATAGTGCACCGAAAGACTGGCACTGGAGGAAAACGTAGCAGGAACTGGGAGGTCAAGAAGGGAAATGTTTCAAGAAGGGAATTTTGGCTTTTGTATACGTCACAAGCCTGGCCTTGGGTTGCGATAGCACAATTCAACCACCAAATCCAACACACAAGTCTGTGAGTCAGAAGTAGATGTATTCAGTGTGCTTGTAATACTAGGAGTATGAGCTGAATATTCTGTGTACAGAAGAGTCATTCCTGGCAATTTAATTTCACAGATCTTGCGCTGGTTTGACTGGCTGATCGGTTTAAATCAAATGTTTTTACACTTCCTGCATGTTGCAGTTCACAGTGTTAGCTAGGTGTGCCTCCGGTCCACAACAAAAGCATGACTTCCTCTTCCCCACCTGAGCAGAATTAAGAGGAGCATGTGACAGTTTTTAACTTGGCAGGAATTTGAAATGGATTTAGCCTGTCGTAACAGCTCTGTCCAGAGTGAGATCAGTTTCTAGTAAAAGTCTGTTACGTATCGGTGGGCTAAACACATTCTCTACTAACTGACCGTGAATCATTTCGTCAGTACGGGAACCAAACTCACATGAAACAACAAGCTTTCGCAAAGCAACAACTGTCTTGTGAGGAGCCTCACAGTGTTTATGGAAGGCGTAGCATGGCGTTCAGCTTGAATTAGGTTTTGGCATGAAGAAGGCTTTCAATGCATCCTCTCCATCCTTATATGTTGTACCTGTGGTGGGCAATGATAAGAAAACCTGTTGACCCTCTGTGTCAAGGCAGTGAAGCAGTACAGGTCTCCATCTTTAGTCCGGCAAAGTATCCCCTGTGGCATCAATAACCTGTAGATAATTTTCAGAAATCCACAGCCATGGGTTAAATTGGATTGCTGGCTCACCGGGTCAAGACAGGAAAAACTTGTGAAAGTCACGTTAGCAACGGCCATCTTCCTGACCAATGCTAGTGAGAAAAAATGCCTAATCCCCGTCGCCAATTTGTCAGGACAGCAGCGTGATAAAAGTTGTGTAAGCAGCGACAAAGTACACAAGACAGGAGTAGCGAACTTCATCCATCTTGTTTTACTCTTTCACTTCCGTTCTTACACATTACATCATACAGTTCAGACTTCCTTTTTCACTGTAAAAAATATTGTTGGTTTAACTTAAAAAAGTAAGTAACCTGGTTGCCTTAAAATTTTAAGTTGATTGAACTGGAACAAGTAAGTTAATACAATGAAGGAGATTAAGTTACAAATCAGAAACTCAAAATAATAAGTTATCTCAATTAAATAAATTATTTAAGTTGATTTGACAAAATAAAATATGTTGTGATAACAAATCATGAAAATATTTTTTTACAGTATTTATTATTATTTTTTTTTTACTATAGTAGTCCACAATATAATTTAATTATGAACACAACATAGTATATGTGTATGTTTGACAGTTGGATATAATATAGATCCGACTTTATAAAAAGAGCTGGGCGATAATACATTTGACATTTTGTGTCGATATAAACAAGCACACAGCTGAGATGATCACACAATCAAAATAAATGTGTAATGTTTTAAACATTTACACACCATTTAACATACTTTTTCATGCAAAACAACTTCCAGTACAGTAGTTCCCTTGGGGGCAATCCAGAGCCACTTATCAAGGACACAATGGCCCTCTATAGTTCCTGGGTCACCACTACTTGGCATCAACCTGCAAACATTGTGTAAGCAGGCCAGATCATTAACCACTTGGTGACCACTACAACACTGACACCATCACAGTTAATGACATAACCTTCGGGTGACAGCTCCATCCTGGAAAGATATTGATCTTAGTTGTCACAGACGTCACTGAGAAACTACTGATCAAAACAATAAAGTCGTATAGGAATGTTCCGTGATCTATAGTTTACATAATCCAGTGAGCTAGTTATTACAGTCTACTGAGCCTCCTACTCCCTCTCACGAATCTCCTCACCGAGCGCCTGCATCACACACTCTGTTTACTGTTTGTGTTCACATGCTGTCTAGAGTTGTATTAGGGGATAAAGCACTCTTCATTTCAAATAGCTGATTATTGTGACGTATAATTACATTACAATGACCAACTCTATTGGCTACTTAATGATGTTCAGATGAAGCTGAGCAGTAAGTTGTAACTGTGCAGGTTTAGGGGTCACTGACGCACTTCTGATAATGAGAGTTTTGAAGCTTCGCTATGCACAACTGAACCATGCCAGGACCTTCCTGTCACTCCTAAATCCTGAAGCTGTCCATGTGCACCCTGTTTTCTGGGCCCTTTTCCCAACCTGTCATCATAAATCCCGAACATTCAGTGTCTATATTACATGTCCCCAAAGAGAGAAGGGCGCCAGGAGAAAGGTCTCTGAAAGTTAGTCAGCGCACTGTATTAGTAATAATCATAAATTAAGCAGTATAGTTCAGCAAGTGAAGTCAGGTAAGAACAGGTAACTTACCATGGCTGAATTCATCCAACAACTGTTGGGAGCACATTTCGAGTCAGTAATCCATGTAAAAGTATCCCAAAAAAAACAGTATCCAGCAGTCAGAGGTTAAGAGCAGGTCGACTGAGACAGCCAGAGGGTGCCCAGAGTAGTTGTGTTGTGGATGAACACTCATCTGTTTCTGAACTCCTCCATAGTGAGCTGTTATAGGCTAAGAGAGAAGGGGGCGGGGCTTCCTCTGTGTATGGTTCTGTTATTCAGCTCCAACTCTAGTCCTTTACAGGTCACTCTACATGCACTCTTTTAACTTCAGTCCCTCCTTATTTCTATCACTTTCTACCCATTTATCTTTCTGTCATTTAAACAACTGTGTGTTCAGTGCACATAAGCAAACTAGCATTATATTTTCCTTTTTTTAGACAGCAGTAGTTTCATGGGTGTTTGAGTTAGAGGTGAGTCAAATAAAATGAGGAATTATGAGTTTAAAGTTTAGAAACACAAGTTCACCATTGGCAAAATATTATTTCAGCTGATTGTTCTGTTCTAAAAGATTCTGACAAATGATTCATTTAACAGCCACACCTTATATGTTTCATATTGCATGACTAACATTTAGTGCACACAATAAATTAATCTAACTCAGTGCTTGCAGACAACATTAGAATCATAAATTAAATAAAAAATGACCCTATTTACTTTCTTAATATATGTCAATGGCCTTATTGTGATTGATTAATAATTCCAATAGGGAATAAAACAGGTTGCTATTTGTTATCTTTCCTAATTGGCTGAAGTTACCAAGTGCTCTTATCCTTTAATCCTTCAATTCAAACCACATGTCATAAAGTGACCACTTTTCATGATTAAATTTCAGTCAGTTCCTGAGGTGAATTCGGTTCATGTTGACTTTAAGTAATACAGATGTGATACACTACACAGTAGTGACCCAAAGGATCCTATTAATTCCGTTAATAACATTTAAAAATATACAATTATAATTAGGCTGTTAAAATGTTAGTAGGGCAAAAAAACACACATTATTTATAAAAAAATACTTTAGCTAAAGTTTTACCATACTTTTACATATTCATCCATTATTGCAAACTTTTATTGCCCTGAACAAAACTTTCAATAATTAAGAAGACCTTTGTTTCAAAATATATTCAATAATTGTAGCGAATCTCACTTGCTACTTAAACCTACAACATTTAAAAAAAAAACAAAAAAAAACACACATTGAATGGTAGATGGCAGAATCGACTTTTTGGATAGGCCAAATTTCCACATGCATCTCGAAAAGTGGATGTTTTTGTGGCATCTAGTTTAGAGGAAATTAAAATCAAAGGCACCTTTTACCCCAGTGCACCTTTAGCCCAGAACCATATCATAGAAACACACTGATAATTCATGTGACATCTATTCAGTACCGTAAAAAAATCGGATTGTGTACACCTAACAATACGTTTTTGTAGGTTCTAACTCTGAGACTCGTGCTGTTATTTTGTTGATCACAGGGGCTGTATGTCCTCAGAGGGCTGAACGTATGCCACGTTTGGATGTTTACAGGAGAGAAATACTTGGGTGTGATAAAGTTACAGGTTATATGTGGGGGTTTGTGTGTGTCATGTTGCAGAAATCTATCTCTTTTCCTCTCTCTATCCCTTGCTAATCATCTGTCTATTTTTCTCTCCATTCTTGTCATGCCATGAGCTCTGCATGCATGTGTCAACTTTTGTATGTCCATGAGGTCAACATTTCCACAAACAGATGCTTGCATCAAGGGTGTGATGTTATCAAAATAAAAGGCTCAAAATAGTTGGCAGTGGGCCTGTGACATGTGTCTGTTAGTCTTATTACCATTTGGAATTGTGTTTAGCACTGAATCCAGTCACTGTCAGTGTCAACCTGCTTATGAGTCTATGACAAAATAAAACCAGGTAATCTTGATTCCTTTAGTTATCACGCACATTTTGGTAAGTTGGGCAAGCTATAGTTTGCCATGCTACAAGCTGGTTAAACTAAAACGACTCTTTTCAAACTATGCTGCAATCTAAAAAAACATTGCAACATTAAAGTTAGCCCTGTATAGTGTTACATATTATAATTTAGGTTTATGTTTAACAAGAAACCATGAAATAATCATTACATTTGCAATTCCATTTGGAGTGCAATTGCAATTCCAATTCAGAGTGGTTTAGACATTAGCACAATGTTAGCTGAATAATGATTATCTTTCGATATAGCCCACATCATGACAAAACTTACAAAAATGTATCATCTCTGACAAAATACCACAAGTATACAATATAAAACTGTAATCAGTTAGTAGGCCCTATTAGTGGATAAAAGTGTAAAACTGAGGAATTATTTGCTACTGTCATCAAAAACAGAAGTAAATGGAACTGACATATTCTGAGACTAAGTTTCTTGAAACACCAACTAGTGCAAGGATCACCAGTATTTAAAGCTACACTGTGTGATTTTTACCCCCATATAGCAGTGAAAAGGTATATGACCATCCAGTGAATATTAGATTCTTTTCCTCTCAATTCCAATTTCGTTTTATCTCCTACGGTGGCCAATGTAGTCCAAGATTAACATGGCTTCCAGTTCGACCTCGTCCATGAGTGTTCACACAAACGTACACTCGAAAGGCGAAGCTTGAATTAACGGGTATGTCCCTCTTTGACCAATGTACTTTTAAGATGGAGGGGCAACATGGCGACCGACATTAGAACCCCTACCCGTATGTGTATATTATACACTCACGAGAATACTTTATTACTAAAACGAAGTAAATATACATTAATGAGCACATATATTTTTGAAAGAACTAAGTGTTTTAGCTAAGACTAAACTAAAAGAGTTACACAGTGTAGCTTTATAGAAACTATTCAATATGATAAAGTGTCAATAATTGTAGTAGGTGAATGTAGTATGGAGTTTTTATCATAAACTACATTTTTCCTTTTGTAGTACATAGAATAAATTCTTACAGGTTCAAAATGACATGAGGTGCTTCAGAAATAGTTTGACCTTTCGGGACCTTGATGACGTCGGTGAATCATTCATTTGCAGAGGCTGCATCACCAGCTCCTCATTACAATTCAGACTGCTGTCAGTGATTCAAAACCTTGTTTAAGATAATTAGGCATTAGGGAAAACAAAGCTTTCAGCAGTGAATGAATCTTTAACTGCAAAGACTTGGAATGAGTGAACGTATGTGTGTTCCTCTTCTCAGACAAAAATTCATGATCACATCCCATATCCAAATACTGTATGCTGTATGCTGATAGATAGCTAACAGGCCATAGGGATTTGAGTCAATGTTTCAGTCTTTAAGTGTTTATCTTTCAAAGCACGCCGCTCCTGATAATGAATGACACATTACAGGTTCACACGAACACAGACTTTGACTGATTGATAGTTCCCCAAGAATAAGACAGAACTTCCTTGAATGTAAAGGTTTTGGCATACTTTTTAAGGAGGTCAAAGGATGAGTGAAGAAAAAAAAACGTCTAATGTGTCTTTCTCCCCATATCTAGAGCAAAGGTCACTGACATATTGTGTCACTGTCATTTATCAATATGTTCCGATCTGCATGATGAATGCAACAGACAGAATGTTTTTTCTTCTCTAGTGAAAGTTTTGTCATGATACATTACCGACCAAAAAGAATCATTTTGGTTCAAATGTCTGGACCCACTAGAACATCTCAGAGCTTTTGAATGAGCTAACACACCAAAATCTATTTCTTCAAACACCATTGACACTGTAAAGCTTGACATATAATAGTCTGAAAAATCTACATTTTAAAATGGAACAGTTTACTAAACTTTTAGAGAAAACATGTAAACATACAAGTTTGCATATATGATTTTGTTGAGTATCATGGAGCTTCTGCAACTGACAAACGACAGATTAGTTGATAAAGTTTTCTAAAAATAGTAAGTTCCAATCTGATTGGTTGGGAATTAAAACCAGTCCAGTGGGAAATTTTAAGATACATGTCTTCTACATAGATTTAGCCATTGAATTTGACAACATTATCAAGGTTTATGTTTTCAAATCTTTAAACGAAATTTAGAGTTTAATTTGAGGCACTTGTCGGGATTTCGTCATTTTCACAACTGGCTTGTTTGGAGCATTTGTTTCGGAACCTGGTGCATTTTCTCCTTTAGTTTGGTTAGTTTAGGCATATAGGCCTATGAACACAGATATCATGCTTGATAAGCACAAAAAAGGTGGTCTTGGCCCACTCTAAAACGTACAATGGAGCAGTTTGTTTAAGATGAGAAAGCAATCCAACTCAATGGACAATCAAACCAGGCTGTATCCAAATGTAAGAAGACATGCGGTGTTTGTTTTGCTAATGCCTCTAAAAATTAATCATGGGTTAACCTGGAGCAAAGATGAAGCGAAACGCCTAAGTGAAATTTGGTTGGACTAATATTTCAGAACAAAATAATACAAAGGAAGCCCAGATTACTACTCAAAATGATAAAGCAATATAATGACAGCTACAAAGAAAGCCGTAATAATTCCGCACAGCTGTTCCATCATGACGACAGACTGCAATAAGCAGAATCCCAGAACATAAACAGGTGCCCTCTGACCAGTGAGAAGACAGTTTATTTGCACTTAACTTGGATTAACACATTTTGGTGCCTTTAGAAACATTGCCTGAAAGTTGAACACATTGTAAAAATTGTAATCCCTGTTTCAGAACTAAGCAAACGATCTACAGGTGTGAAATCAGCCTTAGTAGAATGAATAAGATATAATTGAGAGCATGTTTCAACTTTTTTTTCAATGTTATATCTGTCCGAGTCCATATGTTATTGCGCCTAAATTGAACATTTATCGTATGTCAGTCAGGCAGTCTTTTCCTGTCTTAATGGATGGTTCTTTACCAGAATGAGCTGCAAAGTGGACCAGATCCTTTGGTGACATTCAAATTTCTGGATTTTTGAGAACAGAGGATAATTGTGTTAGGGCCGGTTTGGGTCAGGGATTAGCTGTCTGAGCCCATAATATTGATGGTGAGACTCTAATAAGGACAGATCTGGGGTCAGAGGTAATGTCTGTTTTAGTTTTGACAGAAACTGGGGCCAGTGAATTGTAAGAAATTGTTGTTGGCTATATACTGGGTTATGTTATGTAACACTGTTGTCTGCCTGGGGACAGACATTGCTGTCAAAACATGTCCTTGCGCCGAGTGCAGTTTGGGATACAGCAGAATCTGGGTTTTCTGTGATGTAACCAGATTTGCACTCACTAACCGTGCAATACATAAACAGGAATTAGAGGTAGCCAGTCCAGCTCCTTTAGCCTTTGGACAATCCCCTTTCAGAGATTAGGAGATCGAGCGAACCCTGCTGTAAGATTCAGCATGACCCAGCATGAATTCCATGTTGGTCCAGGTTGGTTTTTGGTTAGTTAGATCTGGTATAGTGCTGTTCTCAAACCAAACTGTACTCTGGTCCACCAGCACTCCCACTTTCAATGCTTAGGATTAGCCAACTAGCAAACCAGCATGGTGTCCAGCAATGCTGGATTTTTGAGCAGGGAACACTTGACAGGGATCTTCTTCTGTTCCCTTCAGACTCCTGATTTGGTTTGCGGTTGTTGTGAGTGTTTACCAGACAGCACTGCATGTGATACCGACACCTAGCTTAGCTTCTGCAGCTAAATTACATACACTTACTTACAACTGCTTTATTGCTGTAACGATTTTATTTGAACTCTTTTCCCGCCTTTGACGCAATTTTCCGTCATTTATTTTCTGACAACGCTTCCCTGCCATTGAAAGAATTTCCCAGGGGGCGCTATTACGCATCTTCTGAAAGAGTAGACAATTTCTGGATCAAAACACAAGCAAAAAGGCACAGAAACAAGAGATACTTATTACATACATCAACTTGATGCAACCTGGACACATCATCAGTGATGTTACCTGGGATCACGGTGTTTTGGGTCTTTCAAGCATCATGCACTCTCACCCAGGCAACCCAGCTGGGGTTGATCAGGCCCCAACTTGTGTCCAGGTAGCTCTATCCCACCCATGGTTCTCCTCTCCTTATCCACAGCCACCTTGAGGCAACTTCTGCTGACTCAGTGACCTCTTTAATAGCCCTTCGCTCACTGGCCCCTGTGACGCCCAGGATGTTGTAGGCCCTGCAGAGAGACTGGCCAGCAAACCCTCTGCATCCCGCCTCAATGGGCTCACATCGCGCTCGTCACTCATTATTCCTGCACTCCTCCACTAGTTCAGCATATTTTGCCCTCTTTCTCTCATTGGCCTCCTCGATGCGGTCCTCCCCAGGTACGGTGAGTTCCAGGAGAATGATCTGCCTAGAGGACTCTGAGATGAGTAGCATGTCAGGCCACAGCATTGTAGTGGCGGCAGTTTCTGGGAATTTCAGTTGCCTCTTCAGGTCAACTTTCAACTCCCAGTCTTGTGCTGTTGCTAGCAGACCAGGTGAGGTGGCCCTGGCAGCTACTGGTGGTTTCTCCCCAGCCCGGACGAAAGCAATAGTGTTCTTCTAAACTGGGCAGAGGCGCTTGCAGTGGCCAATACCACAGCTGATGGTATTCGCTATAGTCTTCAGGACTTGGTTGTGGCACCACTGGTAGTGCCTTCGAACAGCAGCTGAGGATGTGCTCCATGGGTCCCTCTCTTCAGGCAGAGGTTGCAGGCTGGTGACTCCACCAATCCCAAGCAGAACAAAAAGCATTGGAAAAGTCTTTGAAAAAAGCAATTTTCTCAGCTTTTTGTTCAAAATATTGCTTTTCTTTTGAAATGTTTCCACATGTCAAGCCACATTCAAGTGTTGATCAATAAAGTGCATGAAGCTAGAATAAAACCAAACCAAACTTTTTTAAAGCCAAGGCTTTGTTATTTTCTTTCTCCTTTTTGCAAATTGCATATTTAAATTCAAGTCCAAAATATTTTAGGCACCATGAATGTTGTGTGAAAATGTGAAAATTATCAAAATGCTGGTGTTCCCTGCTGAAAAATCCAGTATAAACCAGCATAAATCCCATGTTGGTCCAGGCTGGTTTAGGTTGGTTAGAGCTGGTTTAAGCTTGTGGACTATAGTCATGCTGTTCTCAAGCAAAACTGAGCT
This sequence comes from Cyprinella venusta, assembly GCA_038021265.1. Classification (NCBI taxonomy): domain Eukaryota; kingdom Metazoa; phylum Chordata; class Actinopteri; order Cypriniformes; family Leuciscidae; genus Cyprinella; species Cyprinella venusta. The sequence goes on from CM075871.1 coordinate 28,047,739, forward strand.
GGTTCGCTGTTCCACCAGCACTTAAGGTCAGCTTGTAGGCTACACCTAAATGTTTTTATCACATGGATCACATGATTAACATTTATATATTTTGTCTTAGAGTCTGTAAGAGAGAAATAAATAGAAGGTTTTGTGTGTTGTTATATGTGTGATTTAGGATCAGCCTCTCTATTTGAGCTTGAAACCTGTACGTAATTATGGGTGATGCTTGCAGCATTGCCGTGGTAACTGCACCGTGGAGTGCTCGCCAGTGGGCCGGTTACATAATTCTCTCTCTTTATCACTGTCAGGACAGCATTGCTCTTTTACCCAGCTTCCATGGTCTGTCCTTCATTTTTTAGACCCATTTTATTGCCAATACAATCAGATATACATGCTGTAGGGAAACAAACTCAATAACTGATTACCCAGAGTGGTTTGCTGGCTGAGGACTTGAATGAATATTGCTCAGATGCCGAAATACCAAAGTCTGAAATCAAAAGTCAGAGATATCAATATGAGCTCTAATCGCCCAAGATCAAATTACCGGAGCTGTGATATTTTTTTTATAGCTGTATATTATTATAATCAGCATAATTTGAGTAGTCTCATGAGAACGAAGAACTTCTGAATAATAAAAAATTGTCCTCTGAAAAGTCTTAATTTGTAATCTTTTTTCCCCATTTAACATAGTCTACTGTTAACATGTCCATTAGTTGTCCATGAACAAAACTTTTAATTTAGCTAATGCGTAACATTGCCTTAGGTACTCTCAGAACAGGGCAGATTGGAATGAACTCAGTGGGCTGTGCAGTAACACTGCCGTCACGTCTGTCTGCCATCCATTAAAGGAATGTTTCACTGCCCTGAACAATATGTGACTGGGTCATAGCCTGGTATTCAGAGTTGTCTATGGAGAGCCTGGTGTGGATCAATGGTTTGTATAGATTTTGATTCTTTAAGCCACATTAACCATGGACAAATGGGAACAAGTGTGGTATAGATTAAACCAATAATTGACATGTAGAAATGGGCCTAGAACAGTGTGTTCTGTTCTGTCATGCTTTTGTGATGGTCTTTTGTTCTTTAATGCGAAACAAAGCTGAACTGAAATGCAAACGTGTGTTCAGAGTCACAGTGGTTGGGATGAGCAGTTCAATTTTTGGGAATTTGGCAGCTAATTTTAGGCTTATGGAAAGTTTTAGGCATTTAGGTTTGAGATGGTTAGGTGAAAGAGTTAATTACATGGAAAATTGAAATCTTATTAAATTCACCCTCAAGCCATCCTAGATGTATATGACTTCCTTCTTTCAAAGTTATATGCAAAAAAATATCCTGGTTCTTCCAAGCTTGATAATAGGAGTGGAAAGAGCCTCTTGAAAGAGGCAAAAGAGCATCCATCCATCATAAATGTTATCCATATCCAGGGGGTTATTAAATCCCTTCTGAAGTGAATAACTTTTTTAATAACTTAATAACTAAAGTTTATAAACTATAATCATTGGCTTGTGGTAACGGCCGTATGTGAGCTTAGTTCCAGTGGGAAGGGTGACCTCTGACCTGAGGTAGAATTTCTGGGTGAGCTAACCCTTTAAGGTCAGGGTTAGTTTGGTTTCATGTAGTCTGTATATATGTAAGATTAAAATTTGAATAATGAAGCCTATCCAAAATCCAGCAATACCCATCAATTTCCATCCTGTTTGTATTTTTTTCTAACAATTAAAAGTATTGAATAGTTATTGGCAATGACCATTGATTAATGTAGCTCTACATTAACTGTAACACTAGTTTACAACAAAGTTCCTCTGAAACCCTTCCACCTCCTACAGCTCCACTTGTCTAGATCTGTTACAGGATTTATGTATTCTTATTCATGTACCAGCAGTATATCTTACACGCTCCCAGCAGTGTGTCTGTCTCTTTTGTCAGTAGCAATTCGGCTAACATTGACATATTCAGAGAGTTGACATGACAGAAATTAAACCACATGCCAAATCTTCCCCCATCAGCTCTACAATTTTATTTAACCTATAGAAATTATAAGATGTTATTGGTCTACTCCAGTCTTTCCAGTAAGTATCTGTTAGAATTAAACACATTGGGTAACACTTTAGAATACGGTTCCTTCGTTAATGCATAACTACACAAGAACTAATGAGTAACACAATATTAACAATCTAGTAACTATTATTAACTAACAAGGAACACTGATTAATGAACTAGTAAGAGCGCACAGACGAAAGTGGTAGTTCACTATCAACTAATCAATAACTACTATTTTTTTAATACTTCCCAGAGAACTACTAAAAAGTTTATTAACAATCTAGTAACTACTATTAACTAAAAGAAATTCTTATTAACGAATTAGTAAGTAATATCTCACAGAAGTATCTAGTAACACTTTCATCTGTGAGCTATTACTTACTAATTCGTTAATAAGAGTTGGTGGAACAACATTCAACAATAACTAACTGAACAGCTGCCTCAGAAAGTACATAATGCAATTAAACTGCCCAGCTATTTATGGTTTCTTACAAGAAAATAACTGTTTTGGAAAATTTAGACACAAAATTGTCTAACACTGTGACTTGATCTAGTACTTCAGTAGTGTTTTCTTGGTGTTCACCTCAGCGAGTTTGCCATGTGTTGTGTAATCTCAGCTACCTGCTGTGAATAGCCAACCTATTCCGATGAATGCCACTTACATATGTAGATTTTGTACCATGCATCTAAATAATATGTGAATGTCATGCACATGCGCCTGCTGTGCTTGGCTGTTTTTTTGGTTTCAGTCTTTTGAAGTGCAGAAACCTAAAGAAGCTCTCTATTGATCCCCTATCTCTCATTTCTTCTTCTCTGTGACTTTATGACACTGTTATGTTCTCCTGAAGGTCCTCTGAATGTTCTATTTTACACTCAGAATAACAAACAGGTTCAGTAGGTCATTTGCTTTGTTTTGTTTTCTTCCTTTTCATTCAACCTCATGTAGTGATCTGAGCTTTTGCTTTTTGACTGTTGCAGTTAACGTGATGTCAAGTAGAGCATGTTCCTAAATCAACATCCAACATTCTTATAGTCCCCCTCGCCTTGTCAGCCCAGTTTCACAAGGGAAGAATTCAAGTGACGTATATCCACATACTGCAATATTTCCAAAATTCTGCTGCAAGACTACTCACCCGTAACCAGGCCCTGGGATCATTTTACTTCTTTCCTCCAGCAGTTGCATTGGATTCCTATCCACTCATTATAAAATCCTTCTCCTTGTTTAAAAAACCCCACATAATTTGGCCCCATTCTATCTCTCAGATCTCCTCATTCCATACCTGCAATCCTGTACCCTTCCCTCTACGGTACTTTCCTGTTATCCGGACCCCCCCATATAAAATTTCAAATACGCGCCAAAATCACTGTTTCCAACTGCCGCCTTATTAGCAGTATTTTTTCCTGTTATCCCGGGCAGGGTTAAGGTTAGGGTGGGTTAGGGTTAGGCTATAAGACAAAGGAGCTGGAGGCGGCTGGGTTTGAGCATTTCAAGGTGAACCATCGCTACAACTTTGTGGATCCGGATACTGGCGCGCACACCCAAACCGTGGAGAGAATGTGGGGATCGGCCAAGTGGAGGAACAAGAAACACCAGGGCACTGATAGGCACTTCAAGTCATACCTGGCAGAATTCATGTGGAGGAGCTCAACTGAAGAAGACGACCCCTTCGATGCTATCCTGGAAGAAGTGAAGATCCATTGGCCACCACAAGTCAAGTATTGTCATGATCTTGTATTACTTTGTTGATTGCTTATTGGATGAATGGGGAATAAACTATTTTAAAAAAATAAATTTTACTGTTTTTTGAGGTGGGGTCCGGATACGGGAAAGTACCCTCTCTACTGATACATGTCTCTTAGCAGTCCCCACATCTCGGCTACGCTCCATGGGTGACAGAGCATTCCGCGTGGCAGGTGCGACAAACTGCTCCAGTACCACCTTGTCAATGACTCCCTCAACGTCTCTTTCGTCGGCCATCAGCCAGTTGCGGCAGGAGTACCGGAGCTGTTATGCCATCACAAAGAGTCAGCCAGACTCGAGGCCCAGAAACCAGAACCTCTGTCGATGTTGTTCGTGGGTCAGACCAACCCGCTGGAGAATGGCACGTTTGAGGTCTTCATAGACTAGGAGATTCTGGACTGGCAGTTGCTGTGCAGCCATCTGGACTTCCCCCGACAGTAGGGGAAGGAGCTGCATTGGCCAGTCTGTGGGCCTCGGCCGACCTCTCAAACAGGTCCAGCAGGAACGCCTACGGATTGTCCCATTTTGTTGAGCGGTAAAGCCGAGGCCATAGCTGGAGGGGGGACGGCCCGAACCTCCCAGTCCATCCAGTTCCGAAACAACTCGTGGTCTTCCTGCTGACCTCGGAGGAGGATTTCGAACCGCCGTTCCTGGTCCTCCTTTACAGGCAGCAGGGCCTGATGTTGTTCTTGATGAAGACCGGCGAGGGTTTGTATGATTTCCGCAAACGGCGATGCTGGTGACTGGTGATTTCCGCAAACGGCGACTGCATGATGGCAGCGGGATTCTTCTTCTTTCCCGGGTTTCTGCACTAGTGTGGTAAAGTTCAGGTTCAACTTCTGTGGAAGGAAGAAGACAGGGATCGCCTTTTACTGGGACCGGCAGGCTTTTATTTAGTTCAAACAGAAAAATAACAAAGATGCGCACAGTTCACCGTGTCGTCGCATCAACACAGCAGCAAATACACAGTTCTCAGAACAATCTCTTTCTCAGGATCCACCGTTTCTCTCAGCCTCAGGTTCGCACACAGTCCCAATCTCTCTCTCCTTCTCCTTCCGTGCCCGCTTATAAGCGGTCTCTCCACGCCAATTACTGGACTCAGACACAGGTGTTCATCATCTGCACTTGACCCACTTATTCACCATGCAGCCTAAATATATTTGCCTTGTTGTCTGCAGTAGGGGCTCAAGGAAGCAGCTTCAACTCAAGCTTAAAGGGCTTTTGCAGGAACTTTTTCATAGTTCCTAGAACCACTGGTGGAAGTAGCAGTTTTGGGCATGTTCGCACCGCAGGAACTAGGAAAGATTTTAGTTCCAGGAACTCCTTTCGGAGGAACTAATTTAGCTCCTACTTCAAAGCATAACAATGCATTTTTTCTCAGCAAGCAACACTGGACATCAACCACACAGCACTAACACCTTTTCATAAACTGTCTATATTTTACTGTATGTAAGTATTAAGACAGGATGAGCACTGTGTGATCAGGCTCTGGCTGGCATTCTCAGTGCCATCAAAATAAACGTTTGCCAAAAGAAAATTCACAGCAACAAGCGCGGCTTACATCTCTTCAAAGTTCCTACTGGAATGCAACCAGGAAAATGTGCCTAACGGTGCGAGTCCAGTGGCATGAAATAAGCAGAGCAGAGCAGAGTGTTTTCATTTAATTCCTATGGAAGTAGAGTTTTATGTTTTTGCAGTGCATTGTGGGATTGACAACGGGCTGGAGAAAGTGTTGAGAGCACTGAAAGGTGAGTGGCTACTTATGTAATCTGGCAGTTAATTGTAAGATTAGATTGGTTTACTCCTTCCAAAATTACTCTTTGGAACTTCACTACTGTGCTATTACACAATAACTGCCGCTCATGACATAAGCTGTGTCTCTCTCTCTCTTGCTCTCAGCCATTAGAGTCATAAATGAACTGATCAATAATGGGTAGACAGGACATGGAATGTGATCTATTTTTAGCTGCTCATGAATTGGACTTCATCCTGTTCTGGTCATGTCTATCAGCTGAGTTACAGAAACCTGAATCCCTCTAACTAGGATACTGTAGATATCTCTCAATATTGGGTGGATATTACAATTACAATAGTTTGCCAGTTACAATTAAAATACATATAAAAAAAACTTAAACATGTTTTATTTCAGCTAGTTACCAATGCATTATTTCTCACTTTCTTTTAGTTTATGTACACACACACACACATATATATATATATATATATATATATATATACTGTATATATATACAGTGAACAAAATTATAAACGCAACACTTTTGTTTTTGCCCCCTTTTCATGAGATCTAAGGCCACGTTTACACAAAGCCGGGTATTTAGCGAAACGAATATTTCCCCCTCTCCATTTTCAAAAATAACATTGTTCACACACCCGCATAAATACGCCATCGAGCGCCATCATAACTATGCCAAACCTATTGGCGGCAGTGTAGGGAGAAGGATAAAGCCATGCAAGCCAATCAGAATCGACCAGAGAGAACCTAAAACGCCTTTTCTCCCAGTTCACATGACAACACATGACCGGCGTTTTCAGAAATCTCCACTTTGGCCTGAGTAGAAATAATCGTTTTCTGTGATAAAAAGGGGGTTTTTGTGTAAACAGGAGGCCAATTCGCAGGGAAATATCTGCGTTTTCCCTTCGTGTAAACGGGGCCTAAGACAGGGGTGCCCAACCCTGCTCCTGCCGATTGACTGTCCTGCACTGTTCATCTCCAAACCTAATTAAACACACCAGCCTTTAATTTCCAAGTAACCCTGAAGACCTCAATTGGTTGCTTCAGGTGTGTTAGATTAGGGTTGGAGATAAACTGTGTAGGACAGTTGATTGGCAGGAGCAGAGTTGGGCACAACTGATCTAAGACATTTTCTATGTACACAAAAGACCTTTTTCTCTAGAAAATATTGTTCACAAATCTGTCTAAATCTGTGTTAGTGAGCACGTATCCTTTGCCGAGATAATCGATCCACCTCACAGGTGTAGCATATCAAGATACTGGATTGTATGATTTTTGCACAGGTGTGCCTCATGCTGCGTTCACACCGGACGCGAACAGCGCGTCAAATTCACGTCTACCGCGTCTAGTTTGACGCTTGACAGTTTTGTGTTAATTTGCGTGTCAAGAGTGAAACTGATGCGCATAAAATCAAAAGTTTGAAGCGAAATTAAAAAAATTACTGACCCGAATCTATAGCAGAAGTCACTGTCATCATACATTACTCAGTATATGTGTAACCATCTATATGAAAATTTTCATATTCAAAACTAAATAAATGAATAAAAATAAATAAATAAACCAGTTTACTAGTTTACTTCAAAAAAATCCATTTTTTTTTTTTGCATTTAATGCTTGACATATGTGATTTTTAACCCATGTATGCAACATATGAATGCATTTGAAGACAATTGTATTTGTATCCCTATATTTTAACAAAAGAAATAACATAGGTAATAGTTGTGTCACTCTGACCTGAGGTGATTGTTTTATATGTGGTGTAACAGTGTATGTCTGACAAAGAGGTGGTTCTGGCACTCATATGAAGGTGTTTATGCAATAGCATGGAATACAGTTTCCCCTGATTCACACTGATTGTAATCACTCATGATACTGTGTTGCCTCTATCAGGGGCGTTGTTTTCTGCAACAACACTCTCTGAAAAAGTTGCATAACTCTTGTTAATCATCACTAAACTTTAGACTACTGGGTGTGATGGCGTCATCTGAAGCACACTTCTAGGAAACTTTAAGTTAAAAGACTGTTGCACCATTGTTTGATCTGACTCATGGTTTTATACAGTTGTACTGCCTGACGTCCAACATGATATTATGGCTTCAATAACCTTCTGATTTTGCAACACATGCATTGTTAGCCATAAGAAAGGCTGACATCACAAAGCTCTGGACACAAAAGAGTGTGGTAAGACATCAAAGGGGGATATTTGGATATGTGGCCTACTTAAAAATCTCATAGGATTGCTCCTGTAGACTTTGGATGCATGACAGTAGAGGAAAGAATAGGCAGAAAATCAATATATCACTTGGTGATTGCAGGTTAGTTTATAAATATTTGAAGTATGAACTAAGGCATCTCAATCAAGGAACTCTGGAAAAGTGGTGTTGTCCATAAGGGTTTGATACACTAACAAGCAGGTTTTGGTACTTTTTCTACCACCACACTGATTATTAAAATGTCTAAGTAGAGAATGGATGCAGGGACAGAATGTGTCTGTCTTCTGAAAAGAGGCATGGAAGAGTGTCAGTTTCATCCAAGTAGAAGGCAAAGTAGGTTGTAACTAAAAAGATTGGTAACACTTTATTTTGATGGTTCCTTTTGAAAATTCTGCTGACTATAACTTTGCAAATACATGTCAACAAGTAAACTGTCTGCTTAATATCTGCTAACTCTTTATTGTGATGCTTCTCCAACAGACATTCTACTGAGTACATTTAAAACAGACTGATCTCATGAAGTAGCGTGTGTATGACACGCCAATACCTATTTCCATTTTTGGCGTGCTATCAAGACGCATAATCGCTTTTCAGCGTGTTTATGAACGTCATTGACTTAACGTTATATAAATATATGACTTACCTCAACCCCATCCCTAAACTTAACCGTCACTGGGGTTAATGGCATTTATGACTGTTCCCTTACCATCCTAGGTAAAAAAAAGATATGACTTACCTCAACCCCATCCCTAAACTTAACCATCACTGGGGTTAATGGCATTTATGACTGGACATTTGACGGCGTATGCGGACACGCGGAATGACGCGAACGTTAATGGCGTAGGCAAACACGCACACACGCGGATACACGCGGATAGCTCAAAATGCGTAGAGAGAACACGCCACTTGACTCGAAAGTGGCGTGTATGTTTACGCAAAAGTCATGATGTCATGTTGTTTAAAACTACATGGCAGCTTAACCAGACCAATCTACTAATACTTTATTAATAATCTAATGAGAGTTACAGTAGTAGACAGGATCAGTGTTACTTATCAGAATGTTCAAAGGGGGATCTAATCACAATGTGAAATTCGTAGAAGCCATAGTCAGTTCTGGAAATGGAAAGACACAGAATTTCCCTCAGCACTGCCTTAACCTGAGTCCTGGGGAATTTGAGAAGTGTAACCCAAGATAGTTATCTTGATTATTATACAGATTTGAGTTAAAGGAAAGACATGGATGGACATCATTTTGGCATTGGCTGAAACAATCACCTCATTTCTCTGACAGAACAAGACATACCGGACACAAAATATTAATGGAGGATATTTCATAACCTCCCATTACATAATCTTTTCTTCATAGGCCTAAACCTTCTTACATCACTCTGTCAATCACCTCTTGGTACTTTGTGTTTATGCATAACTTGAGTTGGTTATATGGCTCTTTGGGTTGATTAAACATTGTTGATGTTCTTTTGGTACGGTTTAAAGCACAAGTATGTTCTTAAAAAGTTCTGTAGAACCTAAAAAAATCCTCTATGGACTCGGACTTTAAAACCATTTTGCTTAAAGGAGAACTCCGATCAATTTTAACACTGAGCTCATTTTTTGTATATTTGGAGTGCTGTCAGTACAGACAAAAACGACAAAAATCGGTGTTGCCTACACCCGTGTTATTGTCTTTTTAAAATTCGCACCCTGTTGACTTCAATGGGGCATGTTCTAAACCTGCTTTTAGCCTCTTAACATCCTTGATTTGTCATTACAAGAGACCACGGTCAATCTGACTGCAGTAGATGTGAAAGATATGAGTAAATATGATGTTAATTCAGCCAGCTCACATACCTCTATTTGCTTCCTGTTTTTGGTCGAAGCCCACAGTAGTTGATTGTCGAGTTCATGCGTGTGATCATTGGTGAACATCAATCATGAATTTTACAGGGAGCCAATGGAGATCCAAAAAAGACTGGTGTGATATGAGACCTTCGAGGGGCACCTGTTAAAAGACTAGCAGCAGAATTTTGAGCAATTTGCAATTTGTTCAAAGCAGACTTATTCAAACAGAGTTGCAGTGGTCAAGTCTTGTTGATATAAAAGCGTGAATTATCTTATCCAGATCCTTCTTTGACAACATTTTGAGAATTTTAGAGATCCTAAGATGCTAAGCTGTTTTGTGTGTGTCTCTAAAGACATTTCCTGGTCAAACACAACCCCCAGGTTTCTGAGGCTGGATTGACAGAGGGGCGTAGAGAGCCAAGGTTTTATTTGATCAGCGGGATCTTATGGTCTGGGGGAAAAATCACAACAAGAGCGGCTCATGGAAGGAAATTACCCAGAATCCCTCTCAGATTTGAGGGAAAAGCAGAGATGCTGTATGTGATCTCCTCAGTGTCCTCCAGGGACTGTAGCGCTGCACAGACAGACAAAGGATAATGACGCCAGCTGACAAATCAGTGAGTCAGTGATGTGCCTCAGTAGAGCTCAGAGACCCTCAATATCAGGACACCAGCGCAGTGTCCGCGGGTGCAAACGTCATGGAGCTCGAGAGGCATGAACTCAACTGAAGGGTTGTCCGAGAGTCAAACAAGCACAAGTGTTGTGTAAGTCAGTGGCTTTAAAAAGAAACTTTGCCTTTGCCTTCAGGCGTTGGAAGTGTCTTTACATGCCTGCAAACTTATACAATTATATTATTAAACAATTCTAACAATAATAAGCAAACGTAACCCTTAAATACATGAATGTTTCAGCAATCATTACTGTAAAAAAGAATGTGTTCAATTTACGGTAAAATACGGGCAGATGTGGTTGCCAGAACTTTACTGTATAAAATACGGTAAAGTTTTTACGGTAACAAGGTTTTACAGACTTAACTTAAATTTACAGAAATAAACCGCATTTTATGATCTGATATACTGTTAGATTATCAACCAATTGAAATATTAATGTCTGTTTTAATCCAATGTACTACACTGACAACCAACAATCACAGCAGAGATAAGACACATGATATATGGAAGATTACATTATCATTATCATTACATTATTATACAGTAGAAGCTGCACAGTGTCATTCACTCAAACATTAAACACCATCATGGTAACACACATGAAATTTTAAAAAGGCAATAAACATTAATTTAACAACATTAAATGTCACATAAAATCCTAATGTACATAACTGATTAGAAAAAGACTAAACAAACTATGAAGAAACAAGTTATTTCAATAAAAATATACATCAAATGCGAAGCGTCACGGAGGGAATTGTGGGAATGTCAATTTACGGGTTTTCACTGTAAATTATACAATAAGTTGTTCGTTTTCACTTTAAAAACTGTAAATTTAACGGTATTTTACAGTAAAATTACATGAAATTTGCCATTAGATCTATCACAGTTATTAACCATATATAGGTTCTGTTAACCAATTAACAGTTTTACACTGTAGCATTTTTACAGTCTTTTACCGTTAAAATCACGATCATTTTTTACAGTATTCGGGTCTTTAGATCCGACCCGGATCTATATCTAACACGGATGGATCTCTACCTGTCGCGATAATATAAAACTCTGATATTAACAATTACAGAAGAATAAAATAAAGCATATCTTCACCAGATGCCCCATCAAGTGACCGAGATTGTAATATTTGATACTTGCTCTGCAGTAAATCGCTGAGCCATTTCAAGTTTTGCTGATGATACTTCCTATTCTTTTGTTTTCTGCATGCTGTACTATGATTGAAACGTCACTTCATCCTTGTGAAATAAAGGTGAATTGCACTTATTCAGACATCAGATTTAATTATTGTTGTGCAGAAAAATATAATTACACTATTACACATCTCGTGTTGTTAGCAACCCAATACAATCTTTACAAAAAAATGAATGGGGAAACAGGCATTCTTTTATAAAACAATGTCTTATGGTAACACTTTAGAATACGGTTCCTTCGTTAATGAATAACTACACAAGAACTAATGAGTAACACAATATTAACAATCTAGTAACTATTATTAACTAACAAGAAACTTTGATCAACGAACTAGTAAGTAATCGCGCACAGACGAAAGTGGTAGTTCATTATTAAGTAGTCAATAACTACTATTTTTTAATACTTCCCAGAGAACTACTGAAAAAGTTTATTAACAATCTAGTAACTACTATTAACTAAAAGAAACTCTTATTAACGAATAGCTCACAGATGAAAGTGTTACTAGATACTTCTGTGGGAATTACTAATTATTTGGATTCGTATTATAAAGTGAAGATCATTGGAACTAACTAGTAATTACTCAAGTGTTACTAAAGACATTTTCTAAAAGTATACTAAAGTTCACCAAAAATCTCAAACGGTTGCACAAATCATGACTAGATCATAGATACTTCTGTGCGAATTACAAATTATTTGGATCCGTATTATAAAGTGAAGATCATTGGAACTAACTAGTAATGACTCAAGTGTTACTACATGATCTAGTCATGATTTGGGCAAACGTTTGAGATTTTTGGTGAACTTTAGTATACTTTTAGAAAACGTCTTTAGTAACACTTGAGTAATTACTAGTTAGTTCCAATGATCTTCACTTTATAATACGAATCCAAATAATTAGTAATTCCCACAGAAGTATCTAGTAACACTTTCATCTGTGAGCTATTACTTACTAATTCGTTAATAAGAATTTCTTTTAGTTAATAGCAGTTACTAGATTGTTAATAAACTTTTTCAGTAGTTCTCTGGGAAGTATTAAAAAAATAGTAGTTATTGACTACTTAATAGTGAACTACCACTTTCGTCTGTGCGCTATTACTTACTAGTTCGTTAATCAGAGTTTCTTGTTAGTTAATAATAGTTACTAGATTGTTAATATTGTGTTACTCGTTAGTTCTTATGTAGTTATTCATTAACGAAGGAACCGTATTCTAAAGTGTTACCTGTCTTATTACATTGTTTATAATTCATTGATTGAGTAATCAGAGTAATATGTCTCAATTTAAAATAAGAATAAGGAGGAGGGTAGTATCCTGGGCCACTAAAGACCCCAGGTATGCGTTTAAGGGTTAAACAATTATACTATTAATCAAAAATTATTTTTGCCAAAACATTTTAAAGATCATTTTCACTATTGTCTGCCCTCTCTCTGACACGTTACAATTAAACCGGCTGTTGGGCCTTAGAGAGTCCTATGGAAACATACTATTCACATGGGAAATGAGCTACAGTGCTTTGCTGCATCTATTCATGAGCTGTGGGTTGCTGTCGTGCAAATATAGTTTTTCAGTCCCCCATCCTTCAGCCTCTTTGAAAAGCATGAATTGCATTGTGACTGATTCATGAACAGTCCGTCATCCTTTTGTTTCCAACATTGTAATCCTCCTTTTCTTACAAAAAGGTCTTTATGGCTGATTAAGTTTGCTGAAGGTGTAGTGATTTCGTAATAATGGAAATCACAGGATTGTTTCTTGACATGACAACAAACAAAAATAAGTGTTATTTGAACTTTTTTTGTAAAAAAAATTATTAGCAGACAACTTCATGTGATTGAGATGGGATTGCAACCATTGAGCAGCCCAAATGGTCAGAATGAAGTCTTGTTTTACATTGAAACATAAAAAAATAACACTTTAAAATAAATAAAGTGCCTGCCCTCCTCAGGTAAAACTAGTCCCATCCATATAGGGCTTAACAACCATCTCCAGATAATTCATAAGAACAAACAAACAGATCTCACTCTTTACTCCTTGCGTATAAGACTCCACTCTTATTTCTCTCGAGGACAGCTGAATTGGTCTTTAGGGTGTAACGATCTTTCCATTTGTTTTTATCACGCATGTTCTGCAAGATGTCTTGGAATAATGAGTGTGTTTAAGCGTTCTTTTGTGTGTTTCTGCTGAGTAGGGTGTGTGTGTGTGTGATCAGGTGTTCTTCTCACAGGGGTGCTCCATACCCGAGACATTCTTCTGTTTAACTGTCCGCCCATGTCTCTCTCTCTCTCTCTCTCAAAAATATCTATGGTGAGTGTGATCAGCATAGCAAGATTTTTTCACCCATTTGAGAAATACACCAATCTTTTACATAACAAATGAAACTCATGCACATTTAAGGTGCACACAGCATTCACCCAAATGCAGAAACAATTGTACTTCAGTAACGTGGTGTATTATCAAATAAAACAGCGCTTTTAATAAGGAAATAGATGGGAATTGTTATGACTGGATAGTAAAAAGGGGAAGGGGCCAGACAATAAGAGGACTTGGTGAAGGGCAGAGACATTATTCTCATATCATTATATTCCATTTATTTATTTATTTATTTACCTGTACAAACCCTGTAAAACCTGACATATGAAAAATAGCCAGAAAACATTTTGGTGGTTGAGGTTTGCTCGTATTCAGATATGATGATGAAGTAAACAATGTTTAAAGGAGTAGTTCACTTTAAAAAAAAACTTTTGCTGATAATTTACTCACCCCCATGTCATCCAAGATATCCATGTCATTCTTTCTTCAGTCGAAAAGAAATGAAGGTTTTTGATGAAAACATTCCAGGATTTTTCTCCATATAATAGACTTCAATGGGAACCAAACGGTTTAAGGTAAAGACAGTTTCAGTGCAAACTACAAACTGTTCAATGGGCTTTAAACAATATCAGATGATGAATAAGGGTCTTATCAAGCAAAACGATCGCTCATTTAAAAAAAATAAATAACAAAGTTTAAGTTTTATAAGCTCACATGCTCGCCTTGCTCTGTTCTGTGATGCACGTTCGTGACTCTCCTGTTCGAACTCGTTTATCAAAATGAACGAATCTTTTCCCGAGTCAACTTGTTCATTTAGTTCGTTGAATGAACCAAATGACACGAAAAAAAGATTCGTTCATTTTGATTAACGAGTTTGAACAGGAGTGTCGCGAACGCGCATCACAGAACAGAGCAAGATGACCATTTGAGCTTAACAAACTAAAACTTTGTAATTTTTTAAAATTGTTTCGCTTGATAAGACCCTTATTCATCGTCTGAAATCGTTTAAAGCCCTTTGAACAATTTGCAGTTTGCACTGAAACCATCTTTTGGACCTTGAACCATTTGGTTCCCATTGAAGTCCATTATATGGAGAAAAATGCTGGAATGTTTTCATCAAAAACCTTAATTTCTTTTCAACTGAAGAAAGAATGACATGGACATCTTGACATGGGGGCGAGTAAATTATCAGCAAAAGATTTTTTTAAAAGTGAACTACTCCTTTAACCTCAGTCAGAATTGAACCTACAGGTCACCTACACTTAAAGGGATAGTTAACCCAAAAATAAAAATTAGCCTATGATTTACTCACCCTGAAGCCATCCAAGGTTTGTATGACATTCTTCCATTCTTCCAGCTCTTCCAAGCTTGATAATGGGAGTGAATGGCTGGATGTCGTTGTTTATCAAAGTGAATGTATTCATGATTAAAGTGCTCCATGCGTCTCTGGGGGTTAATAAAGGTGGGAAAAAATTGGGACAACATAATGACAACGTTCGTCTGAAAGAAGAATGTCACACACACTTAGGATGGTTTCAGGGTGAGTGAATCATGGGTTAATTTAAATTTTTGGGTGGACTATCCCTTTAAGTCTCTTATTGAGAGGAGAATAATTGTAATCATGGACTTTAGCTAATCTAAATCTAACAGTATGCATCTGTGACAGGCTCTCTGATTTTGCATCTGTATGACAACATAAAAGGACAGGCTTTTATATGTCTAGTATTACAAACACTATTACATACCTGTAACTCTTGACACTTAGATCTCTTTGTCATTCTTTTCATTTATCAACCTCGGTTGATGAACAGAAAATATCTGTAAAATATGAAGTACAGTACATTTTGTATAATGACTGTATTATGAACATAGCCAGGAAGAATGCAATCACCATTTAGTTTCTATTTCTATTCAGTTCAGAGTGACTTGACTGAAACAGGCCTGGCGTTAATGCTCCCTCTGAAATGTGCGAGTTATCAGGTCAATGACTGACATCATATCATTTAGGAGCAGCGTGATCCATTTGGGGTGGAAAACTCAATGTCATCTGCTATCTATGATGCAATATCAAAGAGAGAGAGAGAAAGAAAAATAGAGAGACATGGGGGCTGTTAAAGCTGGCTTCTATTTATAGCTGCTCTGGTGTTTGCTAGAAGGGTGCTCCATAAGGACAGACAGAGACAGACAGATAATGAGGGGGTGGCTAAATGGCAGATGGTGTGAAACTGAAATGGCAAGAGTGAAGGAGCATCAAGGATAAAGGGTTAATTTGGGTAACAGCATTTGGACTGTTAGCACATCCAACATTTCAGATTAAATCTGACTAAATTAATACTACTGTTTAAATGATGTCTAATCTAATGAGCCTTGCACTTTATATCAAGTCAAACATATTTGCATTTTGTAGTGTGTCTTTTCTTAGGGAACTGCTTTTAGCTGTACACCTAGTTGACATTCATAACACATCAGGCAAAGAAATGGTTCAGTCACAGTTAGAGTCTACACAACGGTATGAAGGGGTTTAACCTAGTGTACTCAGACCTGACCATTTGGAAAACATGAGCTTTTACCTGTTCTCAACACTAAACAGTAAAGTAGTAGATCTGGAAACCACCATTTTATCTATGACATTCCATTGTAGGAGAACATAGTCTTTCACCAGCATAAAACTACAACACAAAAGGTAACACTGTGGATTCCGGCAAACCTACTTTATTGCCAGTATCTCCTCAGCTGATGCATAACAACAAATGACAGATCCCAGCCAGATCTTTAAAGTGTTGGTCTGCAGAATAAATAGTTGGCTGAAGTTTTGGGGCATGGAGAACCACCTCTCATGTTAATGTACCTTTCAAGGTATTTAATGATTTTTTCCTTGTTAGAAATCACTGAGAGAGCTGCATTTGGGACAATACCAACAGGACTGGACCATGGGCTATGAAACTCCTTGATAATTCCCAGGTGTAATATATTCAGGACTTACAATAGCTTATCGACTTACTGCTGGGCATGTAGAAATTGAAGCATGTGTTTGTGGATAGGGAGCATCAACCTGTTCATCTGCGCTTGTGTCTCGTACATGCTCAGTAATAAAGCATTGGGTGGAAAAAATACCCAGCAAATCAAAACTAAAGTGTGACTTGAATTAATTTGGTCATATCTCTCCCTTTGCAACCACTTATTCATATGCATAGGCAGTTGGTCGGGACTACTGGGCAGGTTGCGTGTGCCCATTCTTCCCATCCTTAGAGTTTGTTCATCTCCAATATGAGGGAGAGGGACTGTTCATGTGAATGTAAAAGCAACTCGAACTCTGCTCCATCATTTTTTTTTTTCAGGAAGTAACATCCACAATCATTTTAGCCAAAGACAAAGTGTAATAACAGTGGTGAAGATTTACCTAAGAGAAGGGTGCAGTGTAATTTTGCAGAGTAAGCGAAATCAGAGGAGCAAATGCATAGCTGGCAATCATCTGACTCCTTAAAGGGTTAGTTCACCCAAAAATGAAAATTCTGTCAGTATTTACTCACCCTCATGTTGCTCCAAACCTCTATGTGTTTATTTGTTCTGCTGAACACAAAGGAAGATATTTGGAAGAATGTTTTAATCAAACAGATCTCAATCCCCATTGACCGCAGTATGTATTTTTTCCTACTGTGGTAGTCAATGGGGATTGAAATCTGTTTAAACAATAGCACCGATTTAATAAATAAAAACACAATTTACTGACCTGTGTTAAATGACACAAATCCTCAGGAGTTCTGAAACAAGATCAATGATTCGGGGATACTGGGAACAATCTCACGGATTCAGACAACAGCAAATGTTTTTTAGGGATCTTCCACACTGGGCACAATTTATGCGGTCCGGATGCGAGATTGTTCCCGGTACCCCTGCATTATTGAGGAAGCCACAGCACCATAGAGAACATGCAAACTCAAACTCATAAAAAAGGGGGGTCTCAGGGTGAGTCGGTGAGGAAAAAGTGCTACCCACAATAGCCTCTTTCCGACCAAGTAGTTACAGGAACTTAGTTATAGGAACTGTCCACTTCTAAACAGTTCTAAGAACTACTCTCCCCCAAACTCGGTTTTGCTGCTTGCGTTCGCACTGGCCAAGTGGCCATAGGAACTGGTAAGAGGGGTAACGCAAGCACGGCGTAGCGCGGCCACATACAACAACAACAAACCAGCATGGAGGAGGCTATTGCATTTTTCCTGTTCTGCCTTGCCGGGATCTCAATAACGGAGAACGAACGGCGGCGTTTAAAGATTATGCTTGAGTTCTGTACAGAGAAACACAGAAGACGAAGGCTCCAGCGTAATATGATATTAAGTAATATGATGGAAGAATATAAAAGAGCAGAGCGCAGGAGGCAAACAAAACGATGGGTAAGTTTATCTAGCATTAGCAATTAGCTGGTTGAATGCATTATGTTTGTCTTAATCCTCATTGTAATGTTTTGCAAAAACACAGCGTATGGCAGTCAGGGCGCTACAAGTTCCGTGTTGACAGTGGGCATGACCTATAAGTTGAACCAATCGACGTAGACCTAGGGAAAGGGAACTAAAAAAGTCCTCGCTCTAGACTACTGAAAGAGTTATAGGAACTACGGTCTGAGGAACTAAAAAATCCCCAATTTAGTCCGGTCGCAACACGAGAAAAAAGGGTTATAGGAACGTTAGGTTCTAGGAACTGCAAAAGTCCCTCCGGTCGAAAAGCGGCTAATGCCACCATTCTAGGGAATTCCACATTGGCATTTGCATTAAATCATGCTTAACTAATGCACAGATAATCACGTGTTAATGAATGACTCATGAAGAACTAAACCATTAATTAGTGATTACTACATCAGCAACTAATGAAAAGTCTATACGATTAATAGAGAAATATAGAAATAAAGTAACATATTGATTGCTATTAATTAAATGCGTCATCATGTATTAATTCTATAATAACATATTAACTAATAGTGTCAATTAATATGTAATTACCAAAATTGGGCAAAGCTATGTACTTCAACTTCCAGTTCTCTGCTTTAATTATTCATTAGCTAATGGTTTGCAAATGTATGATTATGGTATGACTTTACTTGTTGGGGCACATGATTATTAACTAATTAAGTAGTATGGTCATAGGCATCATATAGAGTTAGAGGCCCTATCGACCGCTACTGCCTATTGGCACAGACGAGCCGTGGGGCCGCCATCTTAAACCGGTCATTCGCTCCACTCAGTATAATCTGTTTGGCAGGTGATATGAGCTGTCAGCGCATTTAATTAATCATATCTCACTGAATACCGAACTGATTTTCCCATGGGTTTTTGCTGCAAAGGTCATACGTGTAGCTATGATACAGGACACATGGGATATTTTATTCACAAAATACAACCAATAGTATACGGATAGTCCGCCGATTTGAGCAGGAATATACTGCATAGTGCTCTGGTATCTACTGCTTCTATGCAACACAATATGATTATGACCGGTTTAAGATTAAACCCAGCGGCCAATAAGGCATCTAGCTCTATGTGATGTCTATGGTTATGGTTATGGGTTTTGATATCCCCTGTGATGGTCTGTGGGGCAGTTGCACATGCAGTGATGTCAGAGAATGTGAAGTTGGGCTGCACAAAAATACCAGCACACCAGAATCTGAACTAATGACCACTGTTAGACCATGTTTAAACTCACCTTGACCATTATCGCGTCATGCCGTAACAGCTGTCTACACTGGACATGACAGACCATTACAAGTCCATTTGTCCTTCATAACAGAAGCAGCACAAGAGCTTGGGGTACGTCAGAAATAGAATGTGGCATCAGTTTACCGTCAGGGTTTTGTGTCATGTAGCGTTGTGACGCATCCAGTGTTGTATCACTGATAATAATGGGTTCTATTTTCTTTGTCCAGTCTAGACACACTGTTACGAAATAGCAGTGGCTTGGCATGTTATTAGTGTTCCACCTTCGAGCTTAACCTGACATATTGCTGTGCCATGGACAAGAAGGTACTGGATGCAGCACTTCATCTGGCATAGTGGAATCCCGGACGGTTAGAAATTGAAATCCATGGCTTAGTGTGGATGTCAAAACCAAAATAAAGTAATAACGTAATGATACATTTTCAAATGTTTAGCTAATGATTAATTAAAGCAGATAACTGGAAGTTAAAGTATATAGCTTTGACTCATTGTGTTGATTGATACATGAATCCACACAATAATGCAATATGCTATTACGGAATTAATACATGATGACATTTATTCAATGTTGACAGAAATGCAATATCACAAAACTGTTTTCATTGGTGTATAAAGACCTTACTTAATGAACCATTGTGTTTTTATTACCCTGGAATGAGCCATTTCTCTCTTCATACAACACAGTCTCATCCCAAGACGTCATATAACTGACGTCTTGGGACGTCTTTTGACCATACGTCCACATCCGCCGTTTTAACGTCAGTTACATGACGATCCTGGGACGTCATACAACTGACGCTTTACCTTTAACATCAATTAGGTGACGGGGTAGGTTAAGGGGTAGGTTTAGGTCTGGGGTAGGGTTAGGATCCGATAACGTCATCTAACGTTAAAGGGTACCCTAAAACGGTGGATGTTGACGTATGGTCAAAAGACGTCCCAAGACGTCAGTTATATGACGTCTTGGGATGAGACTGCACTGCTTCATACACCACTGGTTCCCTTGCATTAAAATGCGTTTCTACAGTAGCCCTAAATGGACATGTTGTTCTTCGTGCAAAAAAGCTAGCTAAAGTCAGCTAATAAAACACACAGACACAATGTTTAACAAGTAACAATAATAATTGCAATAACATATCAATATTAACTGGCCACTCTCTGCTTTCTTAGACGACAATATCTTTTCTTGTCGGCCATCATAACTTCTGTTGGTTGCAATTTGCAAACTCATCACTAGACGCCGCTTAAAATTACACAGTGCACCTTTAAGCATGAATTAATAGTGCATTATAGTGCACCCGTATAACACAGTCTCATCCCAAGAAGTCATATAACTGATGTCTTGGGACGTTTTTTGACCATGCGTCAACATCCACCATTTTAGGGTACCTTTAACGTCAGTTACCAGATGTTCCTTGGACGTCATACAACTGACGCTTTACCTTTAACGTCAGTTAGGTGACAGGGTAGGTTTAGGGGTAGCTTTAGGTCTTGGGTAGGGTTAGGATCCGATAACGTCATCTAACCGACATTAAAGGGTACCCTAAAACGGCGGATGTTGACGTATGGTCAAAAGACGTCCCAAGACGTCAGTTTTATGAGACCGCGCTGACTCGTATTGTAAAGTGTTACCAATGACCTTTTGCTACTTTTGATGCAACATGCTACTACTCTAATTGAAATGACAAAAATAGAACAATTGCAGGAAGCAACCTTAAATATTACTATATTGGGCTGAGTGAAAAGCTGGTTGTCTGCCTTGTTTGGATGTTCTAGGAGTGCCTCTCATACATGCAATTTATTTTTAGCATGCCCAAATCAGATTTCTGTATGCATTTACTTTAACGCCTAGCTTTTATAGCACTGTTTAGATACATTTACCTGCAGTAAACCTATAATCCTAATAGATCGGATGATGTTCAAAATGAGTCGATAACAAAGATGCGGGAAAGTTTCCTTTAAGTGTTAAAACTAGTAAAGCAGCCCTTTAAACTGCCTAACCATCAAGCTGGAGGTCACCTGCATGTTATGAAAGAGATCTGAATCTAGGCTCAGAGCTACAATAGCAGGCTCTGTTCAGTCCAACCAGCCCGTCATCAGCTTTTATTCTGCTAGAGTCAGTAACAGTGTGTTGGACATTAGTTATATTAGCGTTAAAAGCTGGTTCTCATTACAGATGTCCCTTGCAGCAGAGAAGGGTGGGGTGGGGGGGGGGGGGGATTACGCCATTGAATGTTTTTTTTTTAAACACACTTATGCAATTGAGGTGGCACTGACCAACTTTTCATCTGGTGTGTATTTTACTGAGTTTAATATGTTATCTAAATTATTAAGCCTACCATGTACTGGCCAAACCAGTACACAACCAGAGTGTGTTTGATCTGGAGATAGCTAGTTTAACTCAAATGGCAGTTGCTAAAGTAGCGCATGCAGTGACCTGCAAGCATATGACCTGCATGAAAACAGAACTTTTCAACTCGCAAGCAAAACTTTTCAACTTGCAAGCAAAAGATTTAGACTGGCAAAAGACAGCAGAAAAGAATTTGTTCATTTGTGATGAAAAGTGTTTGAAATCCACAAATAAAAATAGAAGTTTTAAAGGTAAATAAAGGAAAAGCCACCAAAATTATAAGACCATGAATTGTATAGATGAGAGGGAAACAGAAAAGACTAGAGCTTTGTTTATCAGTCAGTCACAGTTATCAATATCTCGAGTCCTTGGCTGCCAGTAGAGGTAGAACTGACTCGTGCTCTCTATACAAAAGACAACTGCTACCACATCTGAGAAAATCAGGAACTGCAGCTGCTCCAAGGACACCAACAGCTACTAAATGCGTCATAAATGACCCTGTTTCATTTCAATTATCATGCACGATTATGATGCAGAATGATTGAGATGTGGGTGTAAATAACACAGTGCTCGTCACAGATATCTGTACCAATGTTATGCTCTTATTTGGACTGGTTGATCACATGGCTGCTCTGATCCGACTGCTGCATGCGAAAACAGTCCATTTCCATTTATTCCCCCTCTAACAGAGAAGCTCCACAACTTGATTCTTGTGTAACTTTCTCTCTGTTTCTCCAGTTACCTAATCTCCCAGTCGGACGTGAGTTTGGGAGAGACGAGGGATGCGGGGAAAGAGTGATGATATGTTTCTCACTGTTTGACTCGAGTTAATGATTCTGTCAGGGCGCTAATCACAGTTAGGTACCAGATTCCACAGACGTGTAGGTTATATGAACCGCCCTGAGAATCTTTGTCAGCGTATTCTAAATCACAGGGCGAAAAAAAAAAAATCAAAAATGAGATCTGTTTAAAGAAAAAAGGGGAAAAAATAGATAAAGTAGAAGAAACAGTAAAATATAATATATATATATATATATATATGCATTTTGGTGATTCATTAGAAAGGATTTTTTTTAGTAAGTGCTTTATTTGTGAAAATTGCATATATGAAAGAGGCAGATTTACTAAACTGGGCAAATTAGACGCTGTTTACACAAAACCGTTTTCAACTAAAAACGTAAAACTTTTTATGCGTTTTTGGCCGTTCGCTAAAAACGTAAAATTTTTTATGCGTTTTTGGCCGTTCGTTTACATGACGACAGCGTTTTGGGTGCCTGAAAACGCAAACTTTTAGGCTATGTCTACACGGAAACGATCTAAAGAGAAAACGCAAAAGTGCCGTTGCATTATCACTTTTTATTCTACGTTTAGATGAGGGTTATGGGTAGGAAATCCGTGTGTATATTGACGCAAAAGTGTGTGAAATTCGATGTAGTATGCACTCCAGGCTGCTAGGTGGCGATGTGAAGCACTGCCACACAACAACACCAAGTCCGCACGCCTGCGTACAACCTTCACTGTCTAGCAGACTTTTACGTTTTTACCCTTTAAACGGGAACGTTTTTAAGATTTCCACTCTGGAGGGTGTTTTCACTTTTTTGCGTTTTTAAGCCCCAAAAACGCCATCGCCGTGTAAACGAAAGGCACATCTGGTAAAATATTTTTACGTTTTCACATGCGAGCGTTCTCATGTAAACAGGGCCTTAAAAACAGGTTTCAAAGTGAAAGTTTTTGAAAACATCTCTGTGTAAACAACAAAAACGCGAATCTCTGAAGAGGATGATGACATGCACATGCATATTGCGTGTTTAATCTATAGCGTTTCATCGCCATCTAATGGCCTGGCAGCAGAATACAGTCAATTTGAGTAGTTTTTGCTGATCCGTGTGAATGGGGATCATTTCGACAATGAGACGCAAAATCGTTTAGACGCAGCAGAATCATTTCCAAAATGACAAACGCAATCTACTGATAGCAACGCAAATTAGCATCTGACATGTTTTTTTTTTTTGTTTGTTTGTTTTTTTTTTGTGTGATTTAAATAATGGCACAAATACCAGTAAATTGACTAGCGCAAACATTAGTAAATCACCTTGCGTGATTCATTTAAATACTCTCCTCCCATATAGCCTATTTTGTATCTGAAAGGAAACTCCTACAAATGCATATGCAATAAGGTCAGCCGCAAAAATAATCATGCCCAAATTTTTCACAGTGTGTCTTAAGTAAATCCTGACTGTAGTTTTTTAATGCCAAAAAGAGGGTTGCGTTGGCACTAGCTGTTAGTAAATCTGGCTCCTAGACTTTTTTTTTAGAGAATTCATCTTGAATATATTTTGAATTAAGTTAATTTATACCCCACTGGATTTATCCAACGAGGTCAAGAAGATTATTGGCCTGCATTGTGTCAGTTGCCAGCTCATTCTTCCCCCTGAGCTATGATTCTGCAGTTCTGTTCTCCAGCAAATGCATTGTAATGAGCAAGTTGATTCTCGACAGTATTCCAACAGAAAAAACATTGAGGAAGAGCTTGCAGCTGTTTTTGCACAGATTTCCACAGAATAATGAGTTTGTAGTGTGCATTTGGCTTATGGGAAGATCTACAAAGGTAATATTTGGTATCCCAGTGTATAAATTATAAATGTAAGTATACTGTATTTAGAGCATTAAACTCACTTGTTGTGATTAGTTTCATCCAAATACATAAATACTTCAATAATATCTCAATAAATCGTTTCTCATTTAAATAAATAAACTTCTGAACACCAATCTTAGAATCTGATAATGTGCTTAATAAACAATTTGATAGATAGATATTATTATTATTATGGTTATTTATTTTTAACATCACCAGATTGTTCTGGTTCCACTTCCAACAAGTCAGAATTGTTAGTTATTAACTCAAGTCAGAATTGTGAGATATAACTTTTCACGCAATTGCAAGTTTATATCTCACAATTCAGACTTTATAACTTATGAACTTATGAAGTTTATATCTACAATTGAGATTTTAAAAAAATAGTCGTGATTACCTTTTTCATTTTTATTTTGTGACAGAAATAAGCTTCCATACTTATGTGTAACATAAAGGAAGATATTTTGGGAAATGCCTCAGTATTTATTTGGTTTTCTTTTTCCTCTTTGTGTTTTCTTCTTTCTTTCTTTTTCCTCTTTTTTTTAGCAAAAAAGGTACAAAAGCTGTCACTGGGGCTGTACCTTTTCAAAAGGTACACTTTTGTACCCAAAGGCTGCATATTGCTACCTTAGTGGTACATATTAACATCTAAAATGTACATTTTAGTACCTAAAATGTACATATTAGCAGCTAAAATATACATATGACCTACAGTAAAATGGACATATTAGCTCCTGAAATGTACATATTAACACTTAAAAATGTACATATTGGTACCTAAAATGTACATATTAGCACCTTATATGTACATATTAGCACCTAAAATGTACATATTAACACCTTAAATGTACATATTAGCAGCTAAAATTTACATATTAGCACCTACAATAAAATGGACATATTAGCTCCTGAAATGTATTTAACACGTAAAAATGTACTGCACCTTAAATGTACATATTAGCACCTAAAATGTACACATTAGCACCTAAAATTTACATATTTGCAGCTAAAATGTACATATTAGGACCTACAGTAAAATGTACAAATTAGCTCTTGAAATGAACATATTAACACTTAAAAATGTACATATTAGCACCTAAAATGTACATATTAGCACTTAAAATGTACATATTAGCACATAAAATGTATTATGACCTACAGTAAATAACTTAAAAATGTACATATTAGCACCTAAAATGTACATATTAACACCTAAAATGTACATATTAGCAGCTAAAATGTACATATTAGCACCTAAAATGTACATAAGGACCTACAGTAAAATGGACATATCAGCTCCTGAAACGTACATATTAACACTTAAAAATGTATATATTAGCACCTAAATTGTACATATTAGCACCTAAAATGTACATATTAACACCTAAAATGTACAGTGTACAATGAAAGTATGGCTCCAATGTTGTTCAGTGTTCTTCAGAACAACTTGTGTTCCGGATGAAATAAAGTTATGCAGGTTTGGTGCAACATAAGTATTAACAGAATGTTCACTTTTGGATGAACTATCCCTTTAATTCAGGGATCATATTTAACACAAGTCAAATCTGACAGTAATTTCAATGAAATAGTATAAAATTGTTGAAATGTAATTGTAAAAACGATAGTCTGATCCTTGCTAATGTAAATTATGTGCATACATCTGTCAAAACATTGCTGTCTTCAATAAAAACTGTCTCCATAAATCTACAAATAAGTATGTGGACTATTCCTCACATCAACCCAACAAAAACATTTTGGACACTGTTTGGACACAGTTCTAATTGAGCAGATATCATGTTTGAATCATGCGCAGGTCATATCCACAGTGATTACGCCCATTTCTCTGAAAGTGCACTAACATTAACCAAGTGTGACCCTCCAGGTAAGCTATCGTCTGATAAGTCGGTCTTATAAAGTGCTTGGCTCGGTGCAGTTTCTGACGCACATTAGATGATGTTGTCCTTGAATAGTAACCCTCTGAACCCTCTAAACAAAATCACTATGCTATCAATCAGCGACTTTACAGGCAGCAAGCTTAAGTCAATTGGTGTGGTACTGTATGATAGTGGTATTATTGCAGGGATGGGAAGACTCTGAACTTTTACAGCCAGACCCAAAAGACACAAAGAGGAGAAAAATGTGATAAGATAATAGTTATATTAATACGGTTAGAGGTTGCACCGAGTTTGAAGAGTTAAGAAAGTGCAATCAAACAAAAGCATCACAGTCTCTTATCATTTATTTAATGTTTATTTGCAGGGACAAAGAACATTGCTTTATAAAGAATACAAACTAGATCCCATGCATACAGGTTTCTAGCCATGACTAATTTCCAACCCCTGTCCCTAGTTAGGTTTTTAAAATTAAAACAGAAATTACAGAGTATTGACTTTAAAATGTATAATTAGTAAAATAAATACAATAAATACACCCCATAGATGAAATAAGAGATGGGCTTGAGTGGATGTAAAAATCACTATAAATCAGAGTAGACACATTTAACAATACAAGAACACAAAAGTGTGAATATGTCTATGCGTGCTAACATATGCAACTTCATGTTTGTATGCATTGTGTTGTATCCTGTACAATCAGTGTTCACAGATTTATGTTAGCTCGCTTTAAATATGTATTAAAAACCTTGAGTTCTGTTAATGTTTTAATTTCAGATGGTAAAGCGTTCCACAAATGTACACATTCCCAGAGTACATTCAGCATCTGGCTCATATTCACAATCTCAAACATGTTCTTAAAACTATTATTTGCAATATCTTCAAAATCAATATTTTGATTGCAGACAGCTTCTTCACCAGATCCACCATCAAGTGACAGTGACTGCAATATTTGATTGCATTCAGTACTTGCTCTGCTGTAAATCGCTGAGCCATTTCAAGTTGTGCTGATGATACTTCCTATTCTTTTGTTTTCTGCCTGCTGTAACAATGAGTGAAACCTCACTTCATCATTGTGTATCAGACATTGCCACCTTGTGGAATAAAGGTGAATTTCATGTATTCAGACATCAAAGATTCAATTATTGTTGAGCAGAAAATATACTTTGATTGAGCAATACTAAGAAGGCTGATGTCTAACTTTAAAAAAATGACTGAGGAGGAGGGTAGTGAATGACGTCCCGGGTCACTAAAGATCCGAAGGTGTGCGTTTAACGGTGTGCCATTGATTTGATGACATAAACTGGTAAAGTTTTTTTTCTTAAGAACATTTATAAAATGTCCTATTTGAACTAAGGCATAATCCTGGTTTAACACAAGCCCTGTCTGTGAAACCAGACCTAATTTGATAATTAGGCCTATACTTCAATTGTCTTTCAAATATGGTTAAAATTTGCAGCTGAATGTACCTATTTTTAGTACATTTAAAACTTTAAATGTAATGAAATTACAAAAAGCGTGGCAAAATATTTGTAAAAAATTATGATTTAAAATGCACCTTTAAAAATGTACTTGTGTTAAGAAACATGAAAGAGCATTCTCTTTAAGAACATTTAAAGGTACACTGTGTAACTCTTTTAGTTTAGTCTTAGCTAAAACACTTAGTTCTTTCAAAAATATATGTGCTCATTAATGTATATTTACTTCGTTTTAGTAATAAAGTATTCTCGTGAGTGTATAATATACACATACGGGTAAGGGGTTCTAATGTCGGTCGCCATGTTGCCCCTCCATCTTAAAAGTACATTGGTCAAAGAGGGACATACCCGTTAATTCAAGCTTCGCCTTTCGAGTGTACGTTTGTGTGAACACTCATGGACGAGGTCGAACTGGAAGCCATGTTAATCTTGGACTACATTGGCCACCGTAGAAGTTAAAACAAAATCGAAATTGAGAGGAACAGAAACTAATATTCACTGGATGATCATATACCTTTTCACTGCTAGATGGGGGAAAAAATCTCACAGTGTAGCTTTAAGTCCCCCTTTTTACATTAATATTATATTATAAGTCTTTTTTAAATATTATTTGAAGTAGGTGTGTATTCAATATTAAGCGCACAAGACTTCAAAGATAATGGTGACATTTAGGGAGATGTGCACAACTAATAAAAAATATTAACTTTTAAAGTCCAGCTGTAGTCAATAATTTTATCCCTTAAAACTAATTTTGGATCACCAAATTTCCATGAAAAAAAAAATTATTCATGCCTTAAAATAGCTGGAATGTAACTCTGCACTCTTGCCTCATTTAGTATATGCGGTTCTACATATATGCAAATTAGCCCCGCCTCCACTCACTCACACCAGCTCAAAGATCCACTCGATGATCACACATTGTACCAAAAAGGTACAAAAGCTGTCACTGGGGCGGTACCTTTTCAAAAGGTACACTTTTGTGGTGCATTTTGGTACCTTAATGGTGCATATTGGTACTTTCATGGTACATATTTGTACCATTAAGGTACCAAAATGCACCCTTTAGGTACAAAAGTGTACCTTTTGAAAAGGTACCGCCCCAGTGACAGCTTTTGTACCTTTTTTCTGAGAGTGTTGGAAGGTAGTTTGTGACATCAGAAACACCAACGATTTCAAACCGCGTTTTGTGTTGAAGGTACAATTTGTAATTTTTTCTCTGCCAGACGTCACATTTTCAAAACAATAGCAAAGACGAACCTTGATGACACCGTGAAGGAGAGTGGAACGATGGGAGATGTTGTTTTTACCATGCAGAGATGTGTGGAATGCACAAATCCTCCTTAGCAGCTTACGTATAGCCCATTTAAACGGCCGCTATTGAGGTATCTATGTATATAACCTATGGTTTCTACAAGCACACATTACGTAATTGATATGTGACAATGACAAGGGACGAGTCACAAGACATTATTTAAAACTGGAATTTCTCTGGATTTCCAAATCCTTTGGAACTTTTGGGATAATAGGCCTACACAACTGCATATACCACACTGCGCAAGTGTTTTTTTTTTATATATATATATATTTTATTACAAAAATCTTACATATTGTGCCCAGGCTGGCTTTTGTTTGCTGCCGTTTCAAA
Organism: Cyprinella venusta; assembly: GCA_038021265.1. NCBI lineage: Eukaryota > Metazoa > Chordata > Actinopteri > Cypriniformes > Leuciscidae > Cyprinella > Cyprinella venusta. Next base: position 28,077,195 of record CM075871.1, read on the forward strand.
GAGAAAATACTCCGCAGTGGTGTTGACTTATGAATTTGCACGTCTTAAAGCTTATTAAAAACACCACACAGACATATAAACAACATTAAAAGCTTGATTTTCACCACAGGGGGTAATGAAATGGTAATGATAAGAGACATAAGTGTAAAACATGGTAAATAATGTCTGTTTGTAGTTGTATCCATGCGGAACAAAGGCTAGCATGGTTTGTTTATGCTCCACAGTTCGGTTGCTACAAAGCTAACAGAAGGAGTGCGATTTTTTTTTTTTAAATCATCATCCACTTTTAAGTGTCAGGTAATGGAACACCATTTATGGTCGGAAGGGGATATGCCGGAATATATTTTTAATATGACTTTGAATGGGATTCAGCAGAAAAACATGTGAGATGTTTCCAGCATTAATGGTCTCTTATGTTGCTTCCTGATTATACTTTCCCCAGAAGCTTGAGGGGGAAAAAAAGGGAAAACAAGACGGATGAGGAACATTTGTGCGTCTACACAGAGCTCATATGACTTTCCAAGAAGGCCTGGCAGCAGAGAACTACTCGAGGCTGAGTGAACCTCTCATGATACAAGAGATTAGGTCCAATTACATATATTTAGCACTTTTGCAAAAACACTGAAGACACACTGGACAAAAGCAAGTTTTTCTTTTCTCTAATAAAATGACTTTGGACACTAATGCGTCAAAAGATACTAAGTTTTGTGGCTAAAAGTATCAGATGGTGAACTATAAAATCAATATATAGCTCAATATGAGTTCATTACATCATTCAAGTAATAATTAGACTGTGGGCCAAATTATAGGCCTGAGAATACATTCAGAGGTGAATTCACACAGTTGTGGCACTTTAGTCCATATTTTAGCACAAAAACCTCACGTTTTATTCACAAACCACCTACAGTTTTAACCAATTCCCACACACACTTGCTTTTAGTGCTACATTAGGCATTTTACATCATTCTTTTCAATAATGCAAAATACTTATTATAGATTGTACCTTATTTACTTACCACCTGCCAAAAAGCAGATGGTAAATATAATTTTAATTAATATGTGATGTTTGTTTACATTTTCAAGTGATTGTGGCAGCAGCAATTCATCAAAATCATAATCAAGGCAAATAACCAGACAAACAAGCAGCCACCTTCAGCATTTAAAGAGTTGATTCAGGTGCCTTACATACCACAGTCCTTTTTTTAGGCTACATTTTTTTCAAGTAATGAATGCATGTGTGTGTGTGTGGCATAATAACCCTGGAATCCACAATAGATTGAGATCATGTGTGTGTTGTGTGTTAGCAGATGAGTGTTCCTGGGGTCTTCTTATCTGGCTTATTCGTCAAATTCAGAATAGCATGCTAGCTTACTAGCCTATATCTAATCTTTATATGGCAGAAATGGCAACAGTTTACAGTTTTTTTCGATTGCTAAACGACAGTGAGCACGACTGGGGCTAAATGTGCAAAACTCTAACTACAGTCTGCATTACCAACAGTCACCTGAGCGCAACTCTTAACACACGGCTCAAAACAGGCTCAGTGTGCACAACACTATGCACAACCCTCACTGAGATAACACACACTGTCACTTAGAACACACTGAGAGGAAAAACAGTAGCATCAAACACCAATGCAGAAAATCCAAACTTTTTATCTTTACAGTTTCAACAATTTCAGACTTCATACAAAGCAATATTTTCTTCAAAGAAAAGAGTGACATTCTTTCATTTGATTTATTTACATTTTTAGAACATAACAATTGAAAATTAGCAGTTTGCTTCAATAATCTGTAATTCAGGGTTTCTCAAACTCGTTCCTGGAGGGCCACTGTCCTGCAGAGTTTAGCTCCAACCCTGATCAAACACACCTGAGAAAGCTTATCAAGGTCTTCAGTATCACTAGAAAGTCACAGGTAAGTGTGTTTGATCAGGGTTGGAGTTAAACTCTGCAGGACAGCGGCCCTCCAGGACCGAGTTTGAGAAACCCTGCTTTAAAGCAACCCAAACAATGCGAGCATGTATACTATTCCAGGGAAATAAACTGGGCAGACCGAAAGAGTGGAGGGACTCCATCTATAGTTGGACTGTCTGCTCTGTCAACTGTCTACTCTGTCCTCAGTCCTAATTGGAGGAAAAGGGTATCAGTACCTTCAGGAGATCCAGCCAGGAATACCTTCCAGAGGACTAGCGGGGAAACGTGGCGATGTATGTAGTCTACACCAGGGTTTCTCAAACTCGGTCATGGAGGGCTGCTGTCCTGCAGAGTTTAGCTCCAACCCTGATCAAACACATGTACCTAGAGATCCTGAAGACCTTGATTAGCTTGCTCAGGTGTGTTTGATCAGGGCTGGAGCTAAACTCTGCAGGACAGCGGCCCTCCAGGACCGAGTTTGAGAAACCCTGCTTTAAAGCAACCCAAACAATGCGAGCATGTATACTATTCCAGGGAAATAAACTGGGCAGACCGAAAGAGTGGAGGGACTCCATCTATAGTTGGACTGTCTGCTCTGTCAACTGTCTACTCTGTCCTCAGTCCTAATTGGAGGAAAAGGGTATCAGTACCTTCAGGAGATCCAGCCAGGAATACCTTCCAGAGGACTAGCGGGGAAACGTGGCGATGTATGTAGTCTACACCAGGGTTTCTCAAACTCGGTCATGGAGGGCTGCTGTCCTGCAGAGTTTAGCTCCAACCCTGATCAAACACATGTACCTGTGACTTTCTAGAGATCCTGAAGACCTTGATTAGCTTGCTCAGGTGCGTTTGATCAGGGCTGGAGCTAAACTCTGCAGGACAGCGGCCCTCCAGGACCGAGTTTGAGAAACCCTGCTGTAATTTACAGAATTACAGTAATGAGAAAAAAAGGTAGAAACTAAAAGTACATACTGTAATACTGTAACCCTGCATTAGGCCACAAGTTTTCAGCCTTTCAGCTGAAATTGTTTGAAAATCAGCAGTGTGTGAAAGGCACAAGGCTGAAATTTATTCTTTTTTGAATGAGTGGTTCACAGTTTTGACAGCAGTGTGTTAGCATTTGAACAAAGTGTTGTAAATCCACAGTGTTGTGCAGGTTGTGTTTAAAGTCATGGGATAAGTGTGTAGAGTTTTGAAAACTGTGTTCAAGCAATGAAAAACGATCTAGAGTTTGGTCCACGTGAACTGCTGCTGTGCAGACTGGAGTTAGAGTTTTGCACATGTAGCTCCAGTTGTGCTCCACTGTGGTTTAGCAATCGAAAAAAACTGTAATGCTAATATGCTATTCAGAATCAAGCGATTCATTGTGTAAGATAATGGAGACACCGTAGTCAAGGTTTGGCTTTCTATCATGAGCCCATTAGCCCCTGCTGGTAGATGTCCTATGCATTCGGGCTGCAACGCATTCTCATCCTTTAGTGTCATATGTGACACTATATGAAAAAACGGCGAAATACTACGCACATGGCATTCGTTATTGTTAATATAACACACGCTGTGATGGGTAGGTTTAGGTGTGGGGTAGGGTAGTCACATATTAACGCTAAAGGATTTATGACGCCTTGGGTTCGAGTGTTATATTAACGATAAAGGGTGCCGTGTGCGTAGTATTTCGCCGTTTTGTCATATAACGTCACCTATATGACGCTAAAGGATGAGAATGGGCTGAGATGTCATAACTACATCCTTAAAATGGGGGAAAAGCATAATTCTTTTATTGATTGCCATCCAAAAGATCGCACACTTGAGCAAACACGGTAGAATTCAAAATGTATCGTAGGGGGGTTTCTTGCACCAGATGTTCATATTAATTTTAATGCTAATGGTTAGCTCTCTCCGGGTTTTATAGAGCTCCTTGTTTTTAACATTATTTTCTAAGATGACCAGATGTCTCTGTTCCTCTGGGGTAGTCTTCATTTCGGGTGGCCTGTCCCAGCTGAACCTGTCCATGGAAGTGTCCCTTTTTTAAATACAGTATATATGCACATTTACCTAAAGGATTTTAAGGAACACCATACTGCATTTGACCCACTTTTGCCTTCAAAACTGCCTCAGTTTTACGTGGCATTGATTCAACAAGGTGCTGAAAGCATTCTTTAGAAATGTTGGCCCATATTGATAGGATAGCAACTTGCAGTTGATGGAGATTTGTGGGATGCACATCCAGAGCATGAAAATCCCGTTCCACCACATCCCAAAGATGCTCTATTGAGTTGAGATCTGGAGACTGTGGGGGCCATTTTAGTACAGTGAACTCATTGTCATGTTCAAGAAACCAAATTTGAAATGATTCGAGCTTTGTGACATGGTGCATTATCCTGCTGGCAGTAGCCATAAGTGGATGGGTACATGGTGGCCATAAAGGGATGGACATGGTCAGAAACAATGCTCAGGTAGGTCGTGGCATTTAAATGACGCCCAATTGGCAATAAGGGGCATAAAGTGTGCCAAGAAAACATCCCCCACACCTTTACACCACCAACACCTTCCTGCACAGTGGTAACAAGGCATGATGGATCTATGCTCTCATTCTGTTTACGCCAAATTCTAACTCTACCATCTAAATCTAAACCGTCTCTATCAACAGAAATCGAGACTCATCAGACCAGGCAACATTTTTTCAGTCTTCAACTGTCCAATTTTGGTGAGCTCTTGCAAATTGTAGCCTCTTTTTCCAATTTGTAGTGGAGATGAGTGTTACCCGGTGGGGTCTTCTGCTGTTGAAGCCCATCCGACTCAAGGTTGCACGTGTTGTGGCTTCACAAATGCTTTGCTGCATACCTCGGTTGCAACGAGTGGTTATTTCAGTCAAAGTTTCTCTTCTATCAGCTTGAATCTGTCTCTTCTGACCTCTAGCATCAACAAGGCATTTTCGCCCACAGGACTGCCGCATATTTTTCACAACATTCTTTGTAAACCCTAGAAATGGTTGTGCATGCCACGCTGAAAATTGCTTAAATCACCTTTCTTTCCCATTCTGACATTCAGTTTGGAGTTCAGGAGATTGTCTTGACCAGGATCACACCCCTAAATGCATTGAAGCAACTGCCATGTGATTGATTAGATAATCGCATTATAATGAAATCCAAAAGAATTGCATTTTTTGTATAGAACGAAATTACCATAGAAGCTCAATAAGTCAACGAGAATGAAATATCATCCAATGGAATACTTGTTTCTGACTGGTCAATGGTGGCATTTCTGTCGTGAAATGTTTAAACAATAATCGCTCAATCCTATGTTCTACTCTGCACCTCATCTTACTTCACACATACAAAAATCATTCCCAAATTAAAAATTCAACTCCATTCTGTAAATAATGCTAAATCAATGAGCAGTACGCAGTATCAACTAAGCAAATTAGCAATGAACTATACGTTTTCCCTCACTTGATGATTGCTGTCGGTTTCACACAGTATCTGCACAGCATGCAGTAAAGTACATTCCATTTTGAATAACTACATCTCTCAACTGCAGCACTGGTCACAGTGAAGCTGGAAGGAGACGGTGAGGCAATGTTGCAGAAGTCTGAACCCCCACCTCTCCCCAGTCTGTGTCAATGGCCAACCAGCACTGCCACACCATTACATAACACTACTGCAGAGAGAGAGAGAGAGAGAGAGAGAGAGAGAGAGAGAGAGAGAGAGAGAGAGAGAGAGAGAGAGAGAGAGAGAGAGAGAGAGAGACCACTGCAGGATTCTCCACACTTACAGTGCACACATACACCCATTTCACACAAAAATCACTCAACTGTCTTACTCCACATCATCCTCCACCTCCTCCACGACAATAGACATTATTTTGGACTTACTGTACACGTTCAACATTCTTATTATGTGACTGACGCAGCTGTGGACTTGACACACCTGAACAACACAAAACATCCGTCAGCATCTGTGAGAAACGTGGGTGTGTGCGTGCGTGTGTGTTTACAGATGAAGAAGCACGAGTGCAGCCGCAATGTAGGCCTACGCTTACGTGCGTTCATATGATTTCATAAGTACAGTTCAGTACAACCCTGAGGCAAAATTAAGATGAAAAGGGGATTCCTCTGTGTGCAGATGAACGGAGGAGAGTGCTGTGGAATGAATATCAAGTATTTTACGCAAGCACGACTGCTAAATCACCTGGGTAAACATCTCCTCGATAGAGGAGAGGAACATCGCCTCAAATTAAAACGCACCCACAAAATTAACATATGTCTATTATGGATTCTAAAATATTTATAACCTTTTAATACATTCTAATATTGCTTGGACAATAAATTGCCCAAGATACATTCAAAAAACACAATTTGCACTTACTTGAAATGGACTTTAATATTGGAAATGTATTTTATTGCCCCCAGAGGCACACTTTGTAATATATTTTGGCATGTGAAGGTTTAAATGAAATTTAAGATTCCCGCAGCATTTTTTACAACATATTTGGCATATTTGAAATACCCAACACATACATAGTCCTTTCTGTTTCATCTTTATTTTCAGAAAAATGAAATAAAACACTGAACCGATGACAAAAAATGAAGTTCCGTCAGTGTCGAGTAGCAGCATTCCTCAACCTCTTTGTCTTTCATAAGTTTTACAGTTCAGGAGTCAAACTTTCAGAACATTGATTTTATTATAAAAAGAACATTAAACATATAACACTGTAATATTTCAGATACACATTTAATAAACCACAAGCAGGCCACATCGAGGTTATTGCGCTTTATTGTTTTGTTGTAATGATGAGCATCTTCAATCCTTATAAAATATACAAATAACTGCAGATTTTATTTCATGGATTAACCACCTACATTATTGTGATTAAACAACCACAAAACCATAAAAAAAAATCTATAAAAAAAAAAAAATCACTCGTCTTCCTCCACATCCTCCGCTTCCTCTACCTCCTCCACCTCCCCCACCTCCTCCTCCTCTTCTTCATCACTGATGACATATTTTTTGGGTTTCTTAGCAGCTGCAGATTCATCATCTTCCTCTGCCTTTCGCTTTCCAGAGTTTTCTCCCTCCTGAAAAAAAAGATAAGTATATATTTTTAATTCCCTAAAGTGCATTTATGGTGTTAGTCAAGGTGTCTTAGAGATAAGTCCGAAGTTTCCCAGCCTCTCAGAGCATTAGAACTGTTTTTGATGTATCTTTAAGACTTCTATATGTAAATGACTTCTGTTATGATTGGCTAGCCTATTAAACTTTGAAAAAAAGTGTAACTACGACTTATTCAGATAACACATCAGCAGCGTCACTGCGGAATCATGAACGCAGCTTGACAACAGAACTGGAAGACAATACAATGCTGAATAAAGTATTAAAAGGTATAACTACAAAAGGTTTTGCCACAAATTCAACTCTAAGTTGATATCACCAAACAGCTTTCACCTCGACGAGAAATATTGTCACGTTTCTAATGAATAATAGACAATAAATTATGAGAGAGTATTAAAAACATCTTCATTTGTGTTTAAAGGATGAAAGAAAGCCTTACGGGTTTGGAACGACAGAAGCAATTTTAACTTTTGTGTGAGGCAAATCTTCAAAGTCGTGAAGAAAACGAATGGGAAATATACTTTTGTAACCAAAGATGCTGAAAAAGTGGGCGGCCAGTCAGTGATGTGCTAAAGGTTAAGACATCATATCATATAGGCCCCGTTCACACTGCAAGTCTTAATGCTCAATTCAGATTTTTTGCTCAGATCCGATTCTTTGGTTTGACTGTTCACATTACCTTTTAAAATGTGACCTATATCTGATTCCAATGTGAACTGTTTGCATGTTTCAAACTAACCCGCATGCACAAAAGAACAACAATGACATCATACGCAGCACGCTGTTGCACTAATGTTCATGTGGTTATGGAGGAAGTAAGCATTTGCGCTTTTATTTCTAAATGTCTGTGTAAAGGAAGCCTTAAAATTAATGAGCAGGTGATGATGAGGAGAAGAATGAAGAGAAAGGAAGCAAAATTGGCTTTTTATTAATTAGCCCATATATTAATTAGGTCTAACACCTCACTCTCCCTCCTTTGACTCGCTCCATCACTGTTCTCCATATGTATTCAAGTTTTTAATGTTACTGCCTGTGTCTGTTGTGTCTAGTGCTTACTCGCCGGTGCATAATTGTTTCAAATGTCGATGTAGATTGACGTCAGAGTCGCATTAAATCCGCCTTGGTTGTTCACACTGCGGACACATTGAAAAAAAATCAGATCTGTATCTGATTCAGGACTACATATGAATGTGGTCGAAATCTGATTTAAAAAGATCAGATCTGGGCCAGATTTGAGTGTTCACACTATCTCTGAAGAAGTCTGACCTGGTCACTTGACCCCAAAAAAATCAGATTCGGGCCACTTTTGTCTGCAGTGTGAACGGGGCCTTTAATAAACAGTCAATTGGGATGGAAAGTTTCACCTCATCACTGTCCAGTCTCTTGGCCTTCATCAGCCTCTGGGCCTTGTCTTCGTCGGATCCTTCATCGCTGTCTGACGAATAGATCCTGGCACGCTCCTCTGTGACCCACAAACAAACAAACAAACATTTTAGCACAGCTCAGATTTCAAGACACATTTTCAAGCATTCCAGAGAGATGTTCTTTCAGTAAATACCCCTTACTGGCACAAACAAATCAAACTTAACAAACTAATCTAAATCTTAGTTGGACTCCGACATAATGCAGTATTAAGGAGTCGGCAGGTAATCGGCTAACGGGTGTAGTGGTTACTGTCGGGGAGAAAGAGTGTGAGACGTACTGTTTTGGGAACACTAGCTGTTGTTGCTGTACAAAATGTTCTAGCTGATCGCAGCAGGTCTCAATCTCACTCAAAGAATCTGTTGTGCAGAAACACTGAGCCACGGGGAAGCGATGGAATACAATATAGAGGACGGACACAGCACCCCACCGCAGTTCAGAGGCCATTTCAACTGACCTACTTCCTATAATGTTGCTCATTTTCACACTATTGGTGCAGGTGCAATTCGGAGTTGTTTGTTTAGTTGGCGTAAAGGGTTTTTCCTTAAAAAAAGGAAAAGGTTTTTCCTCACGCGACTAACTTAAATAAATATAAAATAGATACATATTACTTTATCTGTTGTTTTAAACACTAAAGGGACTATAATCCTGTTACGCAGAAGACTTCTTGAATGTATTCAGTGTTATGTTTTGTGTTTCATACAGTGAGACATAAAATTTCAACATTTAATTGGAACAACATGGTTTGGTAAACAAATTTTTTTCCACTGGATCAACATATTTCTAATGGAGCCCATGTTAAAGGAGACATATCATGCAAAATCCACTTTTTTAGCCCTTAAATGCATTTTGTTGTATATTTGGAGTGTTTATAAGTACAGAAAAGATGAAATTATTCTCTTCAGGTGCTTCGTTTATATCTTTATATTCTGTTTTGGTCATATTTTTCAACCTGTTCGGATTTTCCTGTTGTCTATTACGTTTTTTGAACAATTACGTCACCGTATTTGCAGCGGAACTGACAAATAAGGACATTGACTACCGGTCCAACACTTCGAGCAATCCGCCATTATTATTTCTCGCTCCGATTTTGTAGTCCAAGCTCAATGATGCAGAAGTTACGGGAGGGCTAGTCAAAATGTTCGGTTGTTGGATGTAGTGACCTGAAGCACTTCAAGGATCCCCAATCCAACAACCTCCGCCAGTATACAGAAGGGTTTGCCGATCGACTTCGTCTGAATGAGGGGTAAATTCCTTCTATCATTAGCTGCTGTGTTTTCTGACGCTTTCTAAACGCAAGTTATCATATTATTATCATCATACAGATTTTTAGTGGTAAGATCAGACCGCAGTCATTTATCTTGTCAGAGTGCTTGTTTTAACAAGAGAAATAGTCGACTTTCACTAATAACACAACATAGTTAACTTAACTTTACATACCACTGCATCCATATGAAGACGTTGTTCTGCAGGTTTGTCGTCGTCTTTTTCAAATCGCTCGCTCTGGCTCGAATACGTAATGCTTGATGGACAAGTCTTTTGTTGACATTTTGTTAACGTGTGAATAAAAATGTTCTTTGAAACTATAGTAATCGTATATCTCTTATCAAACTACAATAATGGCTGAACGCGGGGAGTTGAACCGACCGTGAACTCAGAAGCACATCAGAAAAGGGGTAGAAAAGGGGCCTGTTGAGCTATAATAATGAGGAATTCAGACCCAAGCATTGCAGTTATGCTTTATATAGACCACAAATGTATGATTTATAAGTAAAAATGAATGATTTAAAAGCATGATATGTACCCTTTAAGACACAATGGATAAAATTCAGATGTGACCAGTCAATAGAAATTTCTGAGTTGGAGAGGTCTGACATTTTTTACAGTGTACAATCTGAAATTGTTTGAGCATCTTACACACAATGGACAATGTGTAATATTTTCCACCTTACCCCTCAGACCTCCACCACCCTTATATTTGCTCTTGATGGCGGCTAGGCTGATGGATTCGTCAGCCTCCTCATCCTCATCATAGCGGTCTGGCTCCAGGTAGCCGGCGTTCAGACCTCGCTGATGCTGTTTCTCTCTCATGCGCCTCTGCTGGGACTCTCGGCGGATAGATGCACGTAATCTCTCCTCTTCTTTCTGCACAGGGAGAGAACAAGAAACTGATGTCACTGCAGGATTACACTGAACGAACACATCCCCTTTCTAGTTTATCAGTCAAAGAGGAGATAAACATAGATGCATTTTATCTGAGTAATGAAAAAGGATTTAAGGTTACTAAACCTTATTGGATTTAATATTTTCATTTATTACATTTCGATCCAGGATCCCACACTTTTCACCAGAGAAGTTCCACAACTTTCTCATGAAACTGCAGACAATCAGGATTTTCTTTTTAATACAATCATTGCTGGGGTTTTTCAGATACTAAACTTTGACATTTAAACACTAAAATCATAAATGCCGTTGATGCCACCTGAGATGTATTGTATTTGTATATTATATTGAATTTGTATTGTATATAATCTACTGTTAAAAATAATTTTTTGAAAGAATTTTCTTATGATAACCAAGGCTATTTATTTGTATTTAAAATATGGTAAAAATGTATTCACAATTCAAAATAACAGTTTTATACTTCAATATTTTTAAATGCAATTTATTAAGATATTTCAGCAGTCATTAGTCTAGTCCTCAGAGTCACATGACCTTCATCGTTCTGATATACTGACAAGGAGTGCTGCTTAATATTGCTTAGAAAAATCGAGATTTTTTTTTTAAAAAATAGAAAATTAAAAAAGAACAGTATTTATTTGAAATACAAATCATTTGTAACAAAATAAAAGTCTTTACTGGCATTTTTTAAGTTAAAGTTTAATGCACCCTCGCTGAATAAAAGTATTTATATTGAAAAAAAAAATCTTACAGGCCCCAAAAGTTTGAAGGGTAGTATATATACACACATATACTGTACATATATATACATATATATACACATATATACACATACATATATATATATATATAAAATGTAAATTCAGGCCAAGTTGAATATATATCTATATATCTATATATATATCTATATCTATATATATATATATATATATACATATATATATTCAACTTGGCCTAAATTTATATATATATATATACTGTATATATATATCTCCATCCATCCATCCATCCATACATACACTGTATATATATATATATATATATATATATATATATATATATATATATATATATATGAAGAGTTCAGATGCAAAAGCCTCTAAGTGCCATTTCAAATTTTCTTCTACAATGATCATTTTTATCAAGCTTCTATATTTAATTTCAGTAATTTCACTTAAATGGCAATGAAGATTACCTATTAATTGCCATTTTAGTGAAATTACTGAACTTAAATATACAAGCTTGGTAAAAATGATCATTCTAGAAGAAAATTTGAAATGGCATTTAGAGGCTTTTGCATCTGAATTAGGCCAAGTTGAATCAAAAACAGGTCCAGGCGTTCATTACATGACTATTATCTCTCAAAATCACTTCCAATAAAACCTGAAATCCTTTTATAGCTCTTCATTTATGACGCATCAACATTTATGAAAGTAAGACTGTCTAATGGTGTCTAACTTATCGTCATTCATCAGATATGAAATATGGCCCTTTGGACATTAGGAAGTTAAATGTGGAAATAGATAAAACATTTACAGTACTCCACTTCAGTTGTCAGACAATCTGTTTAGATAACACAGCTCAAATCATACGTGCATAACCTGCTGCTGCCAAGATTTGCGTGTGTGCTAGAGTGTGAGAGAAAACATGCTGTGAGCCGAGATGGCCTGGTCTTCGCAGACTTTGATAAGTCTGTTATGTTACTGCTGTCTCATGCAATAGCTTATCAGATTTTAACAATGAGATTTGCTGAAATTAAATGACAAGAGCATAGTCATTGTGTGTAATGTTGTCCTTAAAGGCCCCGATATACTCAGTCAAGGCCAAGTTCTTATTCGTTCCTCGCTTAGGAGTAAAAAGAAGTTCGAAAAACGTGACCAGTGGTATAGTGTTAGCGAACATCCAGACGTTTAGATGAATATGTAATATGTGAAATATGTGAATTCCCTTTCAACAACAACAAACACGCAGAAAAAAAATGACAGAAGTGAGAAAACAGCCATTGAGAAAGCATCTGATTATGGTGATGCGCTTATGTTTGCAAATGCTCTGCAACTAAGATCAGCTTTACAGGATAGTCCAGCATGCACATGGGTTCCTGCGGGTACTCGATGTGTGAATCCAACCAATCACCGACATGGGTTCGTTGATAGACGCTGGCTTCTTCTTCGGCTCCGCCTTTGCGTGCAGCCATGCATGAGTGCAAAACCTCAAAACCCCTGTCAGTGATTGGTTGAATTGGTTTGTTTTGGTTTTAAGTGGTTGGTGTATTGCTTTTGTGTGCAGATCTAAAAAGCCTAGGCTGCCTACACTGTAAAAAATATTGTTGATTTAACTTCAAAAATTAAGTAACCTGGTTGGCTTAAAAATAAGTTGATTGAACTGGAAAAACTGAGTTAATACAATGAAGGAAATTGATTTAATCATCAGAAACTTAAAGTAATAAGTTATCTGAACTAAATAAATTATTTAAAGGGATACTCCACTTTTTTTTTTGAAATAGGCTCATTTTACAACTCCCCTAGAGTTAAACTGTTGAGTTTTACCGTTTTTGAAATCATTCAGACGATTTTTTGATATATTTAGAAGAATATCAGTAACCAGACAGTTTCTGGTCCCATTGACTTCCATAGTAGGAAAAAAAATATACAATGGAAGTCAATGAGACCAGAAACTGTCTGGTTACTGATATTCTTCTAAATATCAGAAAATCGGCTGAATGGATACAAAGAAGGTAAAAGTCAACAGTTTAACTCTGGGGGAGTTGTAAAATGAGCCTATTTCCAAAAAAAAGTGGAGTATCCCTTTAAGTTGATTTGACAAAAGAAAAAATGTTGTGATAACAAATCTTGAAAATATTTTTTTTTTTTTTAAAGTGTACAGAGACACGTTTTTTTAATGGCTTGCTTATGGGGCGGGAAACTAGCGGATCGTTAAGAAAGATTAGATGAATGGGATCATTTATGTTTGGGCCTTTTTCGGGCCTGAAATCGCTGATACAACTTTTAAACATGAAAAAAAAAAAAACATGTCAGTCCCCCTTTCAAATTAGAATTACAACTCTAGATTTTACTATAAAGCGACTCTCTTCATGTTTTTACTAGCCGATGTCCGACCTCGAGGAACAGAACAGAAGAAATGGATCGGAGATAATTTCCACGTCAGAAAAAGGCGGAGCATCAGAGCCACACCTTCCTATTAAATCATCGCCACGGACCAATGGTAGTTCGATGGGGTTTACCAGGCAGAGTAAACTTTTCCGGAAGGTGAGAAACTTTGTTTTGGCCTGATTTTGAAATGACATCACACATTTGTTCTTCGATTTAGCTTTAAGTATATCAGGGCCTTAAGATTCAAAACATGATGCTTAAACTCCCTACGAGGACATTTCTATGAACTCGTTTCCTCCTAAAACTCCAGGGTTTCAGAAAGATGAGCTTTTTATTAAGGAGGATACATGTTGTGAAATAACCTCCCTCTGAAAACACAGCATTTCTGTGTGGATATGAATTTTTTTCATCAGTCTCGGTCTAAAGTCAAATCTCTTTGCCGAGTTGAAGTTTGTGTGTGTTTGTTTTACCTTGATCATCTCATTTCTCTGGGACTCTGGGTCTCTGCCAGCCATGGGCAGAATTCGGATCTTCTGTGTCTTTGAGCAGCGGTCAGCAAGAGAGAGGGTCATTTTCCTGTGTGTGGCGCTGTCTGTGGAGTGAGGTCTACAAACAAACATTCATGTCAGCTATGTGTAAAAATACATATACAGGCAACCTGAAGTGTGATATGCTTTTAATTAATTAACTAATTTCAGAATTATTGCAAATGCATATGACTTGAGTGTGGAAGCTTGTTTCTGCAATAGAATGAAAAATATAAAAGGTAATTGCGACTTTTTATCTCACAATTCTGACTTTTTTTCTCACAATTGCGAGTTTACTTCTCGCAATTCTGACATTATTTCTCAGAATTGCGAGATGTAAAGTCAGAATTGCGAGATATAAAATCGCAATTGCGAGATATAAAGTCAGAATTGCGTGATATAAAGTCGGAATTGCGAGTTATAAAGTCAGAATTGCGAGATATAAAGACGCAATTGCGTGGGGGGGGGGGGTTAGTTTTTTTTCCCCTTAGAATTGGCCTGATAACTCGCAATTGCGAGTTTACATCTCACAATTCTGAGAAAAGATGTGTTGTGTAATGCGCAATTATGTGTTATAAAGTCAGAATTGCGAGATGTAAACTCGCAATTGTGAGAAAAAAAGTCAGAATTGTGAGATATATGTCGTACTTCTGTCTATTTTTCTCAGAATTGCGACTTTATATCACGCAATTCTGACTTTATATCTCACAATTCTGACTTTATATCACACAATTCTGACTTTATATCTCGCAATTGCGACTTTATACACGCAATTCTGACTTTTTATCTCGCAATTCTGACTTTATTCTCAGAATTGCGACTTTACATCACGCAATTCTGACTTTTTATCTCGCAATTCTGACTTTTTATCTTGCAATTCTAACTTTATATCTCGCAATTGTGACTTTATATCACCCAATTCTGACTTTATCTCACGCACTTCTGACTTTATATCTCGCAATTCTGACTTTAAATCAATTCTGACTTTATATCTCGCAATTCTGACTTTATAACTCGTAATTCTGACTTTATAACTCGCAATTCTGACTTTATATCTCGCAAATCTGACTTTATATCTCGCAATTCTGACTTTATATCTCGCAATTCTGACTTTATATCTCGTAATTCTGACTTTATATCTCGCAATTCTGACTTTTTATCTCGCAATTCTGACTTTATAACTCGTAATTCTGACTTTATATCACGCAATTCTGACTTTATATCTCGCAATTCTGACTTTATATCTCGTAATTCTGACTTTATAACTCGTAATTCTGACTTTATATCTCGCAGTTCTGACTTTATATCTCGCAATTCTGACTTTATATCACGCAATTCTGACTTTATATCTCGTAATTCTGACTTTATATCTCGTAATTCTGACTTTATATCTCGCAATTCTGACTTTTTATTTCGCAATTCTGACTTTATTCTCAGAATTGCGACTTTACATCACGCAATTCTGACTTTTTATCTCGCAATTCTGACTTTTTATCTTGCAATTCTAACTTTATATCTCGCAATTGTGACTTTATATCACCCAATTCTGACTTTATCTCACACACTTCTGACTTTATATCTCGCAATTCTGACTTTAAATCAATTCTGACTTTATATCACGCAATTCTGACTTTATATCTCACAATTCTGACTTTATATCTCGCAGTTCTGACTTTATATCTCGTAATTCTGACTTTATATCACGCAATTCTGACTTTATATCTCGCAATTCTGACTTTTTATCTCGCAATTCTGACTTTATATCACGCAATTCTGACTTTATATCTCGCAGTTCTGACTTTATATCTCGCAATTCTGACTTTATATCACGCAATTCTGACTTTATATCTCGTAATTCTGACTTTATATCTCGTAATTCTGACTTTATATCTCGCAATTCTGACTTTTTATCTCGCAATTCTGACTTTTTATCTCGCAATTCTGACTTTATATCACGCAATTCTGACTTTATTTAATGCAATTCTGACTTTATATCTCGCAATTGCAACTTATATCACGCAATTCTGACTTTTTATCTCGCAATTCTGACTTTTTATCTTGCAATTCTAACTTTATATCTCGCAATTGTGACTTTATATCACCCAATTCTGACTTTATCTCACACACTTCTGACTTTATATCTCGCAATTCTGACTTTAAATCAATTCTGACTTTATATCTCGCAATTCTGACTTTATAACTCGTAATTCTGACTTTATATCACGCAATTCTGACTTTATATCTCACAATTCTGACTTTATATCTCACAGTTCTGACTTTATATCTCGCAATTCTGACTTTATATCACGCAATTCTGACTTTATATCTCGTAATTCTGACTTTATATCTCGCAATTCTGACTTTATATCTCGCAATTCTGACTTTTTAACTCGCAATTCTGACTTTATATCACGCAATTCTGACTTTATTTAATGCAATTCTGACTTTATATCTCGCAATTGCAACTTATATCACGCAATTCTGACTTTTTATCTCACAATTCTGAGAAATAAAGTCATAATTGCGAGATATAAACTCGCAATTGTGAGAAAAAAAGTCAGAATTGTGAGATAAAAAGTCAATTATTTATTTTATATTTATATTCAGTGGCGGAACCAAGCTTCCATATTTGAGCATAGGACAGTTTTTCTTTTAAAAATGTCACACAACAACAACAAAAAAAGGCTTAAAGATGATTCAAAATGTCCTGCTAAATCTCTTTACAAACTAAACTAAAATATATTTCAATGAAACAGGTTTTATCCTGGGAATATTATATATTATATGTAAACAAAAAGGCTTTTTTTCAATGAGGGAATTTGTTTGGGATTTGTTTTCAGGCGCTATACTCAAACGTAAAAAAGTAATAAGATTAAATATATTTATTAAATGTATATATACTTGCAATACTGGTTAAATCATTTGAGAGATCATTCCAGTATGAAATGTTATACTGGCTTAAATAGAGGAAAATCATGATTGAGACTTACTTGAAAAAAAAAAAAAAACAACAGTTCCGATATAAATAGAATAGCACTAAATAATGTATAGGGTTTGATTTTTTTTTTGTCATCATGCAGCCTCCCCTGTGTAGAGGTACTTTTCATCCATAAAATGTAAATTCAATGCAGATGAGCAAGCGGCTATCATGGTAACAAAGAATACCGGCTTATGACAGTGAGTGAAACTGTCACTAAAGGACGATGAGGACTTGGATGATGAAACCAGAAGTGCTAAAGTGCTAACTTGAGTCCAGGTTGTGGCCTACAAAAACATGCGATCGGCACAAATTACCCAATAGCACCACCTAGCGTCCAACCAGTGATATATCATCACTACCAGTAGTATGGCTGTGTCCGAAAGCTGAAAAATGCTGCCACTGCAAGCAGGAAGGCAACAAGTCACATACTGAAAAATCATTATTTGATCGTTTTTTTTTTTGAAGGCAGCATAGATGTATCCTTCGTTGCCTTTGATATCCCATAATCCTGTGCGTTTCATTCCATAAGAGAAATATGGTGTCATAAAGTTACGGTTGGTGGTCAGTTTGTATGTAAATGTCCATTTTTGACAAACTTTTTCCACTTTTGATGTCATTTCTAGCACGAAATTAGTATTAGGGATTATACATTCGTTTATTTATCACCAAAGCTCTCTTCATTTTGTTGTAGTAGATCAGTAAACCGCTATGCTGCCTCAGAAGTCTGTCTGAATTTAGTTTATTGAGGTACTGTCCTTCATGTGCCTTCAAGGTCATTGTCTGATATGGCAGCAAAGGCAACAAGTCAGCTGTCTAAGCTTTCAGATGCAGCCTATAACCGTGTGTGTGTGTGTGTGTGTGTGAGACGCACCTGAAGGTGAGTTTTGTCTTGAACACAGCCTGACCCTGCAGTCCTGTGCCCTGGCGAATGAACAGGTGGTTGTGGTCACCTTGCAGTGGAGCTTTATAGACATCAAACACCTCATTCCCCAGGTGCAGAGACATGCTGCAGAAAGAGAAAGAAGGATGCTGATTTCCAGATTTCTGCTCAATTTTATCCTCCGAGCAATAATCAGCACCTGCTGAAATGATTCTGTGCAGTTTTCCAGCACCGAATTCTGCACGCATCTCCTCACCTGCCGTCTGACCATTTAACAATCCTTGCGTTGCTCTCCTTGATTTCGATGCCCTCCTCATCGCGCCTTGAGCGCCACCTGATGGTGTTCTCCACCTTCAGCTTGAGACGGGTCCGTCCTTCCTCATCCAACATCTCCTCATCCTCAAACTCATCCTCATAGTATTGAGGGTCAAACGGCCTGTGGAGAGACAGCGAGAGATGAGACGAACTGCTGACTGACTGGGATTGTAAGGATGGAGCATTTAGAAACTCCTTCAGTTGTCCAGGAGACATTCACACACCTGGGCTCTACACTGAGAAAGTTGGGCAACTTGACAAAGTAGAGCTCACTGCCCAGATCCGTGCTGACTTTGGGAATCTCCACTTCGATCCTCGTCTCTGGAGCCGGCTCCTCCTCGGGATGATCTCCCTCCAGACCGTCCTCACCATCCTATTTTAATCAGTTCAGATTCATTCAACTGATTAGTAATTTGCATATTGAAAGGTTGCAGTTTATTTTCAGGTGATATTGTTACAGTGTAATTACACAAATAAGTAGAGAGTAATAATTAGTATACTATAGGGTTAGGATTAGTCACTTAACACACTATAGACTTCCTAAATTCAAAATTAGACTGCATAGTTTAGATCAGCCGGAACCGGGAACACCCGTAAATCCTGATGTACTTGGTACATCATAAGAAGGATGGCGTCTACGCTAATATTAGTTTCTCTGTTTATCCCGAGGGACTCTACATGGTGGACCTGCGCCTGGACCCATCCCGACTCATCCTTAAGTGCCAGCCTCATCGACACAACAGCCATCGGCACAGATCCTCAACAACTCGTCTCCAAACCGGCGTGATTACTTCGACCACAACAGATGGAAATGGACAAATACTCTTAATGTTTCGATCCAATTTGTTTTGTAATCACTGTTCCTTCATTGGCCAGAGGAGAACTGGCCCCCGACTGAACCTGCGTTCTCCCAAAATTTTTTTCTCCATTCAATCACCTGATGGAGTTTTGGTTCCTTGCCACTGTTGCCTTGGCTTTTGGCTAGCTTAGTTGAGGACATTTAATATTCAACAATTACTGATCTGTGTTGTATTATTTTCATATTATCACTGTGAAGCTGCTTTGATACAATCTGTATTGTAAAAAGCTCTATATAAATAAAGGTGAGTGACTTGACTTGACTTATGATTATGCATAATTTGCTGTTATTAGTATAGCAAGTGCATACTTACGTGGAATTACATAACCATAAAATAAAGTATTACCTACTGAAAAAACAGTGAAATATAACAACCTGTTTAATTCTAGATGTTAGAGAGGGTGAATATGGTGTAAAAATCAATAAATATATTACAATAATAATAATACTGCATAATAATGCAGTAAACTAAATAAATACATTGAATGAATAAATAAGTACATTTGTTTTAGAAAACAACAGTAAAATTACAATAGTAATATTTATGGCAGTCTTAATTTGTTAGTACGCTAGTACATCTTACTGAAAAACAATGCACCGTTTATTTAATTTGTATTTTTGTTCTGTTGTATTTTTTGTCAGTTTTGTTTGCAATTAGTTTCTTTCTTTGTATTGTATTGCTGGTTGTTTACTTGTCTTCTGTAACTGTTTTGAGGACTTTTTACTTACATTAACCTGGTACTAGTTTTTGCTGAAGTATCAATACTTGTTCAATTTCACTGACATTTACAATGATTCATATCAAGAAATAAGACTTTGATCATATCCCCCACCAATAATCGGTTTAATAATGGTGATTTCAATATAGACCAAAATAATCATGATTGTGATTTTTGCCATAATCAAGTGCCGTTCTGCATTTTTTCTTGTTTGTGAAGCCGTTCCACTCGAATATGTACATAACAACAGTGAAGAAAAGCCTATCACAACTTCTGTTTAATTATATTTCAAACCCCCTAAGAAAGGTAGCTTGACTTGAGAAAATATATAGTTAGTTATTTAGCGAATTCATTTAGTCTAATGTTGTGCGTGTAAATGTCTCACCATTGGTTGCCCAGGTGTGAGAGGTTTCTCAGCGTCGCTGTCTGATGAAATATCGTCTGCTTCCCCGAACAGATCATTTGCTGCGGGCTTCTTACCTACACGCAACACAGATTTTAGCAGAGCTGCTGTGTGTGTGACACTGCGTTTCATCACAGCAAGTGTCCGTCACTCACCCCTCTGTGAATCACGGTCAGAATCCGAGTCAGAGTCAGAAGTGATTTTTTTCTTTTTCTTGCGTGTGAAATCCTCTTCGCTATCACTGCCCTTGATAGACTCTGAAATGAATGATCACAGAAAGATTTGTTACAATAAACATTAAAAAATATCAGATGAAAACAGATCTATGACATCTCAGGTTTTGTTTTTGACACAAATACAATAGCTAGGGTTAGTTCACCCAAAAATGAAAATTCTGTCAGTATTTACTCACCCTCATGTTGTTCCAAACCTCTATGTGTTTATTTGTTCTGCTGAACACAAAGGAAGATATTTGGAAGAATGTTTTAATCAAACAGATCTCATTCCCCATTGACTTCCATAATAGGAAAAAATACATACTATGGTAGTCAATGGGGAATGAGATCTGTTTGATTAAAACATTCTTCCAAATATCTTCCTTTGTGTTCAGCAGAACAAATAAAAACATAGAGGTTTGGAGCAACATGAGGGTGAGTAAATACAGACAGAATTTTCATTTTTGGGTGAACTAACCCTTTAAATGAACTGTTATTAATCATATTGATTGCTCAGTCGAATTGAAAAGGTTTCATATAAGCACGTCCATTCAATTGAGTTCGATCTAAATTAAATTTCAATCAAATCATTTGAAACATATTGTATTGTACACAGGAAAAATTACCTGTATTTGACCGATTCGTCAAAAAACTGACTATACTGTAGATAGCGTGGAGAATGTTTAATGGTTGACAATGGAAATGGGATGCTAAATATAATTTTGGCTTTTATCAAATTTCCCCAATAATTTGGCAATAATAAACCAGGTGTCTTCCACGGTTCCTGTTCTTTCTGACAACAAAGCACTTGAACGTGACAAGCTTGTCATCATGACTTCAGAAGTGGGAAGTAGGAAATTTCCGATAGCATGTGAAGGCAGCATTAGTATCAGTGTTGGGTGTAACTAATTACTAAGTAATTAGTTACTGTAATTTAATTACTTTTCCCTTGAAAATGTAAACTAAGGGATTAGTCTTCATTTATCTGTAATTTAATTACAATTACTTCTGATGTGATTGAGGTAAATACTGAGTCTAAATCAATCCGATCTCACAGCGATTCGTATGCATTTTATGAGGTGTCTAAATCGTACGACTGCACTCGTACAAATTCGTACGAATTATTGTAAAATATGTATGAAAAAAGAGTGAAATGTCATGAGATCAGACATAAAACAATAGTGGGTGTATTGTCTGATGCTAAAAAGTATGTTTTTATCTTGGTCAGTTTAAGGATAATTCATGCAATTTTATAGTATTTATTTGAAAGAATGAAAACAGATTCATGTCTATCCTTGTATTATTCAGCTGGTTAAGATTTATATGGGATTTTGAAAGTAATTAGTAATTAAAAGTAATTAAATACTTTTTTAGAGAGAGTAATTAGCACAGTAATCTATTTACACTGTTGAAGAGGTAATTAGTAACTAGTAATTAATTACTTTTTTAGAGTAACTTACCCAACACTGATTAGTATAAATTATAACATTATGCACTGTGATTTAAATGACAAATAAAATCCAGTTTGTGTTGAACTTGTTTGGAGAAAAAAAATAATAAAAATCAAGTCGTGAATATAACACACCTGATTTTTGTCTTTCCCTTTCATCATCAGAATGGTCCCTCTCATCATCCGAGTTCTGCGGTTTGTCCTCGTCCTCTGATTGGTCACTTTTCCCATCCCCGCCCCACTTCTCATCTCCGGAATGGACATCTTTACCTGACCCCTCTCCATCTGAATGAGGTGTGCCAGGGTCTGAATGACCACTTCCAGCTTCTGAGCGTGGGCTGCCCGCCTCTGACACTGGACTTGCACTTCCTCTGTCAGACCTGTGGCTACCTGCTCCTGAGACTGGACTCGCTACATCTGACCTGTGGCCCCTGTCATCATCATCGCCGTCCTCCTCGTGATGGCCCTCTGACCCACTGTGCTCGTTGTCCGAACGCATGCTCGCTTCTGATTGGTTGCCCGATCGCTCTGACGGGCTGCCGCTGCGCTGGCTTACGCTGTGTTGGCTGCCGCTGTGCTGGCTCCCACGCTCGTCTTCACTGTCGTCTCCAAACAGCTCTTTATTGCTTGGCTTTCCCCCATCTTCATCCTCATCTTCGTCATGATCCCTGTCACTCTCGCTGCCAGAGGCATTGCTGGCAGATCTGGGTCTCTCATGCTCTGATTCAGAGCCAGAGCCAGAGCCAGAACCAGACACGGACGCTGGAAGAAACACATCAAAGCATACTCAAATTTATTAAATTGCTTTAATGTTGCTTTTATGCTAATATGCCTTTATCCAAATTGACTTACAGCTTCAATATGAAACTCAGACCATAAACAAGACCTTCAGAAACATTTCACATGCCAAAAAGAGCTACATAATGAGGATTTTATTTGTCAAATTAAACAGCTAATTATACAACTAGTAACTGTTTATTCATTTTAATTAAATCGTCAATGCCATAAGAGTGTCTTCAATTAAATAAACGTTTTTATTATTTATTTATTACAAATATCGTATTTTAATAAATATCTTGGCTTTTGGGAGTTTGCATCACATGACATTTTAAGACCTAAACTAAGCTTGTCACACGAACTATTTTGTAATATAGTAAAATATTTAATGACAAAGTTTTTGATATCGCTTGGTTGGACCAATATAACTTTGATGTGAAAAGTTTTTCAAAAACATGAATTATAAACAGAAGCATCTATTACAATCATATCAAGACAGTTGTATAATAATCATGACTTTTCATTTCTAATGGAAAAAATAAGCAACATACACATCGTGAAAGAGGTTTATTCAAGTCAAATTTTTGCTCTTGTTTATGCATTTTACAATACATATTTTTATGAGGAACAAATGTAAATCTACCCTATTATAATTTATATTTGTAAATGTATAATATATATTATAGAAATGGATGTATTTGGAAAGACTAACGTTACTACCTTTTTTAAAAATGATCTTTAAATTGATCAAATACTTCTTTGTTTTTAATCGTTATTTTGTGAAAATAATAACTTCCCAGATCTGACCATATAACGTTACCAATAAATGAATGTGGTGAAAACTGTCTGCAGTGGTGAAGCAATGATAATCTGCAGATATCGCTAAACGAGAGCTCTGCTGAGATATATACACTTAACACATAAACGAAACACATTTTCAATGTTCAATGCAATAATTCAAGTGAAAAAACTACCTCGTTGCTCATTGTCACTATCGCCATCACTACCGAAAAGCTCATCCATGTCCGCCATTTTCACCGGTTGTAAATAACGATCAACATCCGGTTGAAGGTTTGTAAACCCAAAGCTCCGGTAACATTTTATAAAATAAAAGCCCTTTTAATAAAGTAAAAGCACTGGAGATTTACTTCCCATAAAGTAACTATGTAACACAATTAGTTACCTATTTTTAAAGAGTGTAATGCAATATTATAATACATTTTAAAAGTAACTTTCCTTAACATTGATTGCAGGATAATCAAGGGAAGATCAATGGGAATATATACATCATTATTTGACATCTTTTACTATGGTTACTTCTACTTTGGACTTCGCTCCATAATATTAATTTGAGTATTCAATTGAATTCAGTGTCAATTTATTTATTTATATATTTATTGCGTGAAATTGATTTTTTGTATAAACATTTTGAGGAGAATTCTTAAATATTTTAAATATACTGTTCAAAAGTTTGAGGTCAGTAAGTTTTTTTTAAAGGCTTTATTACTTTTATTCAGCAAGAAGCATTGCTTGTTTTACTGTGTTTTTAATGAAATAATTGCATCCTTGGTGAGTGAAGAGACTTCTTTCAGAAACATCAAATATATATATATATATATATATATATATATATATATATATATATATATATATATATATATATATATATATATATATTACCAACCCCAAACTTTTGTGTAGATTCTCTGAAATGAACAATGTAACAGTTGATTTACTTGTGCCATTTGGTGGAAAGGAGAAAGACGATCATAAATCTTTCAGTTGTATTTTCTATTTATGATATTTTGCGATTTTAGCAACCCTTTACACAATTTGGGACGTGTTGGGACCGTAGACTGTAAAAGAATGGTTGGGACGTCAGGACTTTGGGCTTGTTTTGGCCACTAGAGGTCCTCTTTGTATTTCATATTCAGTTTTTTCCACCATTGTATGTGTCGTCGTTTTATCCTGTGTCTTGTTTCCACAGGGTATTCGATTTGCTCTCTTCCTCTGTTTTATGTGTTGTGTGAACAATCTGGAGTTACAGTTTGAAATTACGTTATGGATTGTCTTGGATTTACTTTGTGGACTTATTACGTAACATATTTAGACATTTTAAGTCAGTTCTCCCTGTCCCTGCTATTTCTGCACCATTTCTTGTGTTCGGCGCACACAGCCTAACTCATATCTCGGTCCTGACCATAAACTGTAAAAATCCGCTCTCGAGAAAACCGTGATGTCATGGTCCAGCTCAGTTCAGTTCTCATATAATGGTGTCAATGCAGGCAAATCAATAATAGCCGATTGTTGAATATTGAATTATTCTACCACTGAAAAAATATTTTCATTCATCCAATTAAAAAATGTTAGGGTAATGGTTCACATCTATATTTTATAACTTGAACCAATAAAAAATAAATAACTTAATCTAACCAATATTTTATATGTCTATGAAAAGGTTGGTTTTTTTTAAACTTGGTACAAAGTAAATTTAATTTAATTTTTTTTTTTTGATCTAAACAATAATCTATAGATTTAATTGAAACAAAACTTCTCATTTAAGAAATAGGCCTATGTATTACACCCAAAAAAAAAGTGATCAAGCCTCATCAGAGAAGAAAAAGGCAACAGTTTTAAAAAAAATCAAACAAATAGAAATCCATTCAAATTACATCACAGGAAATAGCCTATCCAGTACAAAAAAGGCATATTGGTCTTGAGCCTCTCAAATTGACAGAGGACAAAATTCAACAAGAAGATTACATCAAACTGTCACAATTGAAGACCACTTTGCTCCCAGTTTTTTGGCGATTTTTTTTCTCTTTTCTTTTTTTTTTTTTTTTTTGTGTGTGTGTGATTTGCTAAGGCTCATGGCAGATCCATCACAATTCTAGAGGCTGTTCATCAGGCATCAAAGGCTCTGTCCCAAATGGCACCCTAAACACTTGCAAGCTGTTTCCCAATTCAGAAGCTGCATCCTTCGAAGTCCACGAAGGTCGGAACGAGCATTGTTAAATTGCACGTTTCTGTTTCATGCCGACATCCGGTCACATTTAGCCTACTTTTTGCAGGCAAATTCCAGTTATGGAAAAAAAGCATGTTTTGCGTGCAGGACCAAAGATTTCCCCACAAAGATTTCACAACAGGTTCCAGTTGGTCACGCATTCACCGCATTGACCAACAGAAAACTTCCTGGTCGAATACTGACTTCTGTATACTTGTACATATACTGCATAAATAGGCATATATACAAATGCTGTCAATATACAAAAAAAAAAAAAAAAGCTAAAGAGGAGGAGCAACTTCAAATACACAAGTCAGAGGGACGAAGGCTAAAGAAAATAAAATTAACATTTGCAGGCGCACAAGGGGAGATTAATCAAACCAGTTCCTTAGATATGTCAATAGGCCTACACATTTTTCTTGCAATTTTAGTAGATTTGATCTTTTTCAGTGAGGTAAAAAAACAAAGGAGATGGAGAACATCTCCACTTCTACTGCAATTAATCAACGCATTCTCATCCCAAGGCGTCACATACTGACGCTTTTGCCAATGCGTATAGCCTACATCCAATGCACATGGCACCCTTCAGAACGAGCTGGATTAATATGATATTTACCCATAAGAATAATCATATTGACTAAATATGATACTGATGAATCTACATTATCCACGTAAAAGAGGATGTGTGTGGCAAGGTGGGGAGAGTAGGGGTAGCTCGGACCAGAAGTGCACGAAAAAAGTAAAGTCGAAAAGTAGCCTACATAAGGGTCTACTTCCAACTTGAATCTTTTTCTAAGAAAGTCAGCGACCGGATCTTCTAAATTATTATAAAGTGAGTCTCTTTGACTTTTGGGAAAACGGGCCATGCATTTAATACATTTAAAATGTTTTTTTTTTTTTTTCTATGGACAATGCAACCATATTCGGGACCTGTACACACTCTGTTATAATTAAAAAAAAATGGCCACAATTATTAAATCATTAAATTTGGTAAAGTTGGTAAGGGTCATTCTTGTATATAACAATGTGCTTTGAATTAACTGTAATGGTAAAGGCGTTGCTTTACAGTTCTTATTGTATTCTCTATACAGTTTAAGTTATATGTCTCAGAAAGAAAAAAAAGTTACCATTATCATCTATAACATCATTCACAAACACGATGGCATTTAACCAATCCAAAACAATGATTACCAATTGATTATAATGACCATATTAGCTCTGCGACCCCACGAGAAATTCTCATTTAATAGCAATCATAGCCTACCTTCTAATGATTACTAATTAATAAAAAAACAACTGTACACTATAATGAGAATAATTAAATAAATAAATAATGAAATACTCAATAATAAACAAATTCTTCAATTTAAATAGCGACACAATCGCTCAAAAACAATGACGCCATCAATGGACTTCATATTCCAAGCTTCTTTACACCTCTTCAAGTCTACAATCTCTGATTGGTTCCGTGCTTCTGGTAGGCGGGAACATTGCTTTATGGGCGTGCTCTTACATTCCGATTAGCTGTTGGTAATGTCAATCATTAGGGCAATTCTAGTGTCTGGTTTCCTGTGTTACCGCCCTTGGGCTGAGACAGTGAAGACGGGTGCGGGAATTTCTTTGCTTTCCGACCAAGAATAGGTCAATAAAGGGTACAACACTTGCAGGAATTTTTCTAAGGTAAGAAATATGCTTCCTCCTCTCTCAGCGGGAGGGTTATGTCTAGGTAGAGTTCATAAATGTAGATGTTTGTGTGGTTCAGGAGTTAGCTGGCTAAGCGCTCGAGCGCTGATATCCGTATGAGCGTGAGTAGATGGGCCAACAGTTTATGATATTACAATTATCCAAAATTATCAAATGATTTTATAAGCATAGCGCCCTTAACCTATTATGTACTTCGTAATATGTTGAAACGGATACATGATCAAAACTAATTAACACATGCTTCACTGATTTTATCAAGGTAACACTTGAGACCATATGTGATATGAGCACCCAAATAATACATAACGTTACTGTAAATCTACACACAAATTTGGTTTCTCGTAGTTGTATTAAAATATAGCTGGATTTAATCTCACAATGTATATTTGAAATATGATATGTAAATACTACTACATCCTAATTCATAATTTAGGACATTCGGGCGTTTTGATCGTTATTAAAAAGGAGCTAACGTTAAATTGAGTTTTTTTTTTTTATTATTGTCCATGTGTAGGCTACTGTAAATGATTGTGTATAATGATAACGTGAATGCTTAATTTAGATACGTTTAAAAGCATTTTAGACGCTACAGCGTGCACGCGCTGATGCTGATGATAATGTGTCTCGCGCAGGTCATGGCTGTTGGTTAATTGTATGTTTATAGTATAACGTTATTATTATTACTATTATTTAGCTGTCTGGCACAGGGCGAGCACAGCTGTACAGTATGTGAGCCCTTGTGTCTCGTTATAACGGGTGTGGTCTTCACCCGGGGCGTGACTCTGCGTGGTTTTACATAACTGACTCATGGGATTTAATGTATAGTATGGCTAACACACATTCTATAGTTCACTTTCTGCAAAGGCATTATTGAAAGTAAGAGAACGAAAACTGTTCTCCAAACAAACATGTGCTGGTTTGAGAGATGCAGATGAAGCAATTAAAGATCTCCATTTATGTCATGGTCTTTTTATGTCATAGTTGTTACTAATAAACTAAATCTAGAAACTCTTAAATCTATCTATCTATCTATCTATCTATCTATCTATCTATCTATCTATCTATCTATCTATCTATCTATCTATCTATCTATCTATCTATCTATCTATCTATCTATCTATCTATCTATCTATCTATCTATCCTTGAAGGCTGAACATTTGTTTGTAATGGATTTTTCTCTTCCTGAAATGGCACTTTAAAGAACACTTGTCTAAAGTAACGATTGCTTTGCAAGATGTACCTCTTACACAATAAACATTTCAAAACCCACACCCTTCATCTGGGTTCCATAAGCCTCTGTCTCAGAGGAAGGGCTTGATGAGAAAGAACCAAAGAAAAGATTCTCAATGTTGTCACTGTCAGAAGCACAGCTAATTTTAGCTTTATTTTTTCCCTTTCTAGAGTAATCAAGGAAATGATCTCACATTTCCTCTTTTGAGTTTAATTTGAGTGAATAACCAATATTGACACCTGTAAGTTAATGATATACCCTATAAGTTTGTGGTCAATACAGGTCAAAGGTTTGTCTCTTATTAAGTCTCTTATTTATGATCATCAAGCCTGCCTTTATTTGATCAAAAATACAAAAAAATGTATATTACAATTTAAAATAATGGTTTTATTGTAATATATTTTAAAATATAATGTATTTCTGTGATCAAAGCTGATTTATCATCAGCCATTACTCAAGTCTTTAGTGTGTCACATGATCCTTCAGAAATCAGAGTTTTTTGATTTCTTTTTTTTAACTGAAAAAAGTATTAAATTATTTTTTAAAAAAAAAGAAAGAAAGAAAGAAAAATTCTGATTGATAGTGTATATTGTTACAAAAGATTTATATTTAAAATAAATGCTGTTCTTTTCCTCAAACTTTTTATTCATGAAATAATCCTGAAAGAAGTACAGGTTATAGCAAAATATTAAGCAGCACAACTGTTTCCAACATTGATAATAAATCAGCATTTTAGAGCGATTTCTGAAGGATAATGTGACACTGAAGACTGGAGTAATGATGCTGAAAATGTATGCTATTACATCCAGCAAAGTAAACTTTCAGGTTGAAGGATGATTCTCACAAAACTGTATTTTCTGCAAGCTTTTTTTCACGGTTTATCTTGATGTCTTTCCAAAAAAAAAAAAAAAAAAAAAGGACAGTCGGAGACTCCAAAGTGCTTGTGCCATTTTAGATGTTCAGTTTGATAAACTCCAAACTAAGATCATTGTATGGGGCGAAAGTAAATTACTTGAATGATGCAATTTAATGTGCTTCAGTAACTGCATTATTTGCATCAAATTATTTTAATCTAATAAGGATTTTTGAATAAATCGATAAATAAATTTGAATAAATCGCAATGCAAGGTTTCATGTGGAGTGTTACCTACAACTCTACAACAGTAGACATCAAAACAATACAAATGTTGTCTATAAATAAAGACAATGTGACTTTGAAAGTAACATCAAGTAAAGGTTGTGTTATAACGGTATTTTCAAGATTTGAGCTGATAAAAAAAAATAATCTGGAGGGAGTGTCTGAATGAGCTCCAGAACATTCGCTGATGTTCGTCTGTGTCGTGGTTCTGACCTTTTACCCTGTGTCTTTTCAATCCTTATTATGGATTTGTCCCATAATGCACTTACAGAGCAGGACTGGCTTCCTCTGTATTTTGTCTGTCTGCCGGATTAAGAGGTGTTGATGAGGTTTGTCTGATGGACAATCACAGAGAATAACTAACACACCGTAATCAGAGAGGAAGTGGGTTGAATATGTTTCCCCACGATACTGCCAGGGCTGGCTCTGGGTCTGGATGGTTGGTTTGCCATCAACCACGGACACATCTAAACAGTCTATGATCTATAGTGTGTGTCGCAAACATTTTTGAGAGAGCTGCGAGAAGTGGAGAATGGTGGACTTCGCCTTGTTGACAACCAATCCAAGTTGCGAGTGATGCGGTACCAAGTCCCGAGGACTTTCTATCCCTCCAGAGGTGTGTGTGTGTCTAAAATGAGAAGTCATCCACCTCTGCAGAGCCATCTTTATTATGAAGGTTCAGGGGTGCGTAGATCTAGGCTATGCACAGAATGATTTTTTTAAGCAGAAAATTAATTTCAAATGCATTTATAGTATCTATATAAACCATTATATATATATATATATATATATATATATATATATATATATATATATATATATATGTATATATATTAGGGCTGTGCAAAAATTAATTGCGATTAATCGCATCCAAAATAAAAGTCTGTGTTTACATAATATATTTGTGTGTGCTGTATATAATTATTTTGTATATATAAATACAAACACATGCATGTATATATTTAAGAAAATGTGTAATTCTTATATAAAATATTTATATTTATATAATATAGATTATGTATTTATATACATATACAGAATTTAAGCGCAAATAATTCTTAAATTTAAACATGCATGCATAGGTATTTATATATACTAAATTATATATAGCACACACAATTATATTCTGTAAACACAGACTTTTATTTTGGATGCGATTAATCGCAATTAACTTTTGCACAGCCCTAATATATATATATATATATATATATATATATATATATATATTATTATTTATTTATTAATTTTTTTAACCACTATATATTTTATAATGACGTAATTATACATCTAGCCTACATTAATATGTTTTAAATAGAATTACGATTACTGTAGGCTAATATAAGTAGCAGGGCATTAAGTTACTTATGAAAGGACAATAATAAAGTGTCAGTGTCTTTCATAAGAGTTTAACTTTGCCAGCTATATAAAAAAATTTAGCATTTCTGCACGTTTTACCACTGCTTTTTAGTGACAGTCGATATGCATGGGATATTGGCGATGACAGTGATAGCCATACCACACCCACTCCCCTCCCTTCTTTTCACAGCCATCCACACCCATTTAAATTGCATTTTTCAAAAAGATTGTGAGCTAGACATGAGCTGAAAAGGGGGGTTTCATGACCCTTTAAATTCAAATAAATTTGAATAATAAGTGAGGATTCAAAGTATGCACATATATTTCACTTAATTAACCGATTAACAAAACGGAAGGGGAAAAAATTGTACGACGACGAGTAGCAGCCTATGCTGAGTTTGGATCATGTGTGACGTGCTCAATGAAGTTCACTATAAGGAAACTGAGGTGGCAGAAAGTGGTTTGTTGTTTTCTTTATTTTATAAAAGTAAACTTTATCTGTATGACCATTAATCTATTTGACCAAAAAGAGTAATTTAAGTAGTTTCCACTGCTATTAGGAAACAATTGTGATCGCGCACAGCCGCACACAACATATTAGTTCAAGCATTGCTAACTTGATCTGATCTCAGCCTAAAAAAAGTCAACTAAACTAAAAGTTACACTTTTCTCCAAGCATATTTGAAAGGATGATGTTGATGATTTCCCTTTGTTTACTGGTATTTTACATTGGCTAATATATAATAATTAGAGCCGGGACTTTAACGCGTTAATTAAGATGAATTAATTACAGACTTTAACGCATTAATTAATTACACAAAAAAATTAATGCATTTTAATCGCACTTATTTTTGCACCGTGGAACATTTCTCACTGGATTAGTTTCGGCGGACCGATAATACTGAAGAACCGACTAGCGTTCATGACTTTTTTTTTTTAATAGTCTATGCCTCAGACAACTAAACAACAAACCGCAGTGAACATGAGCGAAGAAGCTGACGAGACCGCTTTGGTTGGTTCCGTGGATGGGAAATTTTGTTATAAAAACGAACCGATGGAAGCGTCATTAAGAGCATGGTTGTTGTGAGCATGGTTGTTGTGTGCAAGCTATGCAACAAGGAATTGTATAATTGTGAGTATCCTCACTTTGAGTCATTTTGGATTTGGAGGTGTTGAGGAAATGGAAAGAAGCTTGTGGTTAAAGATCTTGGCTGGTTTGATCTAAGGGGCAGCCCAGGATCAAAAGGGATCCTGAATTTGTTCCAGTTTTAGCCCCATTTAGCCATTAAGCCACATTAACCCCTGGTTCAACTGTTCCTTTGTCTCCTACAGTAACAAGAAAAATTGTGAGTGGGTAGCTCTTCAGTCAGCTGCTGCTTGTATGTAATGTCCTTAATGCAGCTTTTGCTTGTTTAATTGAGAGTTAATGTGAACATTATGTATGTTGACCTTGCGAGGGTCTTAACACAGTCTTAAGATGAGGTGAATAAGCTGACACCAATCCTGCTGAGAAGCCCAATGGTATTTTACCGGATTTAACACTGGTTTTCTTAGTATTAGCGAAAGTCTACTTTACTTCTCCATTAAGCACTCATAAGTTAGATTGAGTTGTTGTTGCTGTGATTTGTTCTTGCAGGAATAGCTGCAGTGAATTTAAAAACTCTTCATGAAAAAACATGTTAGTTGTTTGATGCATTGTTGCCCAGCTTGAATTCTATCACAGCTTTGGCACAAGCGCCGGTTAAATACAGCTCCGTCCAACATTAATACAGCGTTTCATTCCCATGCCACATTTACTCTAAACTCTTCAACAACATTGACTGCTAGGTTTAGTTTTATTCCTCAGTCAAGAGCTCAAGTAAATGAGTTGTAATTGAAACAAAGTAATGTAATTGCAGGGTCCGTGAATAAACTATAATCTTGTGATGTGGTATGTCCCAGGGTTATATACTTTGGCAACATATCATTTTTCTTTAGGATGCCCTGTTTTTAGTCTCTGAGTCATGGGCAAAAATGACTATTCATGAATTGGTGAATAAATTATATCAGTTATTCCTGTCGTATTTTTGGCTGCTGGAATTTCCTCATGTTTAATGGGTCCCATGGCTGACTTGAGCTGGCAAGGCTTTATTTAGGGTTCCCTGTCTAAAACCAGAAACTTAATCACAATTCACAACGTAAAATCAAGACTTTTTGACTTATGTTCCAATTTAAAGGGATACTCCACTTTTTTTTTGGAAATAGGCTCATTTTACCACTCCCCCAGAGTTAAACAGTCGAGTTTTACCATTTTCAAATCCATTCATCTGATTTTCTGATATTTAGAAGAATATCAGTAATCAGACAGTTTCTGGTCTCATTGACTTCCATAGTAGGAAAAAAATATACTATGGTAGTCAATGAGACCAGAAACTGCCTGGTTACTGATATTATTCTAAATATAAAGAAATTGACTGAATACATTCGAAAACGGTAAAACCCAACTGTTTAACTCTGGGGGAGTGGTAAAATGAGCCTATTTCCAAAAAAAAGTGGAGTATATCCCTTTAATGATGATTCATATCTTCACTGAAAGAGCCTGATGAAGTAGCTGAGGAATTTGGAGATGGTGCAGTTCTGCAGAGGAGTGAAGTTCAAAGGTCAAGGTGTTTCCATATGGGAATGAGAATTAAGAAAATTAAGTTCTAGCCTGAGGTTAAAGGTCATGGGAGGGAGGCTTACAAGGGAACATTTGCCGGATATCACACCGAGGACACGCATTATCAGTTCAGTAAACTCGCTCTCTCTCTCGCTCATTGATTAGTGGAAAAATCTGCTTGTGTTTGTAAATTGAGTTATGTAATGTAAGTATGTAAGTAGTTCTTGTCTCCTGCATTTGTATTGGTATGAATGGAAGTGTGTGACAGCCCCTTTAGTGGCCGCTTCAACTTCTGGTGCAGCGTAGAGTATGGAAATTGTAGAAAATTAAGTACAAAATTAAATTTGGAGGTGTTGCGCGACAGATTAAAACAAAAATGATCGAATCCACCTTCACACTAAAGGAATTTAAAACTTCTGGAACTCATTACTAAAATGTTATGGTTTAATATAATATGAATGTTATGTGTTATATGTTAATAATACACTGCTTGGCCAAAAATAAAAAGTTTACAGTTTGTATTTAAACAAGCAAATACTTAATAATTGGATCGTTATTGCAGTAATTTGTTTTCAATAATGTTATATGTTTGCCAACAATTATTTAACCCGTAACTGATGCAGTGTAGCTTTTTATTTCTTTTATTTTGAAACAGGGCTCCAGACTAACTTTTCCACTGGTTGCGCTGGTGCTACCAACTTTCTCAGTTGGTCGCACCAGCGTTTGATTTGGTCGCACTTTTTTTGTTTTGTTTTTTTTTTACTACATGCCATGGGATTAATCAATGCATGCTGATGAATAGTGGTTTTAATGGACCAAAGCTAGCAAAGGCATTATACCTGTAATATATTAATTATCATTGCCAATTTTCAAGATATTCATGGATTTTGGACAGTAATGTAACAGTAATTAAAATTGCATCAAATCATCACAATCAAGACAATTTGATGATTTGAATAAATAAACTGCACGTGTCTTGCGGAAGAGCATTGTAGCCGGAGCTACTTCTCTCCGTTAACGTCTATGGCGAGTCACGCGCAGGCACTGGGCAACTCCGCATCCGAGTCGACCTCAATAAAATAGTCCGAATATAAACACTTATTATAGGCGTATCGTAGTGATTCAGGATAAATCAAAAACACGGTTTGGAAAATGGATTCATGATGTAGCCTACTCGTTCATTTTGAACGCAAGTTAGGATTGCAGCACTCAGCTGATATAACGGCGTTCTGTTGCGCGAGCGTCCACTCGCACATATGCGACCACATACAATTTTAACTCGCACATTCTCAAAAAACGGTCGCATATGCGACCAATAGGCTTTATGCACAACTTACTTCCGCATTCTCTGTAAAACGGGTCTCATCGCTTCCGGTCCAGATCTTTTGTATGTGCTTCATGAAATTTTTTGCGGTTTTAATCAAGATAACTCAAAAGGAGCGATAAAGATTAGCATAACCAATATCGCTCACATGTGCACATTGATATTTAAACGTTTTATATTTTTTATTCTTTACAGTAATGTTTATATATTTAAATGGAATAAAACGCCAATAACAAAGTGAAATAGGTAGGTTAGCTGATTACCTTACAAATCCATAGATATCGTAGTCAGTTCTTACGGCCGTTAACACTTTCTCTGACAAGCGGATGCGATGAGACCCGTTTTCCGGTTTGGTCACGTGACGCTCGACATAAAGCCTATTTGGTCGCATTCTGGAACCCTGTGGAAGATGTATCCCATGACCATAATCCAGGATGACAATGCCGAGATTCATTGGGCTCAAATTATAAGAGTGGATATGAGTTGGCCACCACAGAGTCCTGACCTTAACCTCATTAAAGGTCTTTAGGATGTACTGAAGTAACGAGCGGTTCCAATCTTCCATAGTCAAAATCTCGGAAAAAAAATTTATTCAACGCTTGATGGTTCATAAATGTTGTGATGTTGCATACGGTTGTTGAAACAATTTTATGACGAATGCATTCTGTAATCAAAGCTAAAGGCGGTCCAACAAAATATTAGAGTGTGCGACTTTTGTTTGCTACTACCACAGTTTGTTATGGGAGAATCTTATACTGGAGATTTTAACAGCAATCAATATATATTTAGCGTGCATAGTTCATTGCATTTGAAAAAGCCTTTATTCTGATGGGAGGACATGTTTGCATATTTATTAAATTAATATTTCATTAGTTAGTAAATATCATGAATTGTTTTTATTGTTGCGCTCCTAAATGTGTAACTCTCAGAGTTGCCACAACGGGCGTTACACCAGACGTTAGTTTAGTGTCTTTTACGATCAGTTTTCTTTCTCAGGTCTTCTGTCATGATGACAGTTTGAAGAATATCTTGCTGTGCACATTAGTCGAACTGTTGACATTTCTATTAGTTAGTTAACTGAATAACACATTTTTCTGTTTGCAGACACTCAATCAAACTGGACCACAGTCTTTCTCTGACGGACAGTGTGAATCATGGCTCTTCCTTTTAAGAAAGATCTGGAGAAGTATAAGGAGATCGATGAGGATGAGATTTTGGACAAGCTGTCAGAGGAGGAGCTCAAGCAGCTGGAGAGTGCTCTAGATGAGATCGACCCAGAAGTGAGACACTTTTATTCACTCTTTCAGACAGTTTGACAAAATCCATCTTAACTTCATTTAGCGGTAACGCTTCCTTTTACAGTCCAGTTACCCATGTAAATACTATTTACTTATTTTAGTAACTACAATTTCTGGGTAATAACTAGTACTAACCCTGAACCTACCCCTAAACCTACCCCTGTTCCATGTACTTATCTTATATTAGCCAGTACTTTCTAGGTAAGTACACTGTAAGTACTGTAGTGTAAAAGGCAGCGTTACCCATTTAGCAACTTGCAACGTGGGTCATAGTTCACATCCGGACAGGAATAAGTGTTTTTTTGAATGGCCACATTTCATATAGCAAATCATAAAGATTGAGTTCATGACACTTTAATTTGATTTTGGACATTTTTGATGGCTTCAGCACTAGAGGCATTAGCAAAAGCAAAATTATGCTCCATATGCAAATATAAACTCCATATGCAAAACTTGGATGGAGATATACCAGAATTTGATTGCATTGCTCAAAACAAAGGGATCAGTAATGTTTATCACCCCAAAATCTGAATGAATTTTTCTTCCTTTGTGGAACATAGCTTAAAAAAGATACTTTGAAGAATGTTGGTATCATTTTTGGTGACCATTGACTTCTATTGTGGATTAAAAGAAAAACACGGAGACATTTCTCAAAATATATTATGTTCCACAGAAGAAAACTACATTTTTGAAAATGTACTGTCCCTTCTTGAAGCACTTGTGTGGAAAATCAGTCCTAAAGATGGGAATTTAATAATTCGATGTTGTATGCATGCAGAACAAAAATACTTGGACCCAAACGATCAGCCTTTCATTTCTGGTAAATTGCCAATAACATGGTGATGATGTAATTCACAATCATGTTATTGTGATTATGGGTGTGGTCATATGTTTGCACTGCTGTGATAGTGTTGAGAAATCATTTGTTTATCAAACTGGTGAAAATAGCCATTTTCCAAACTGTGTAATTCTGCCTTTCTGGAGTTTCTGTTAAGCCCTCTGATAAACAACTCTCTATCTGTTTGTTTACGAATAAACAGAGTTCAAGTTTGCTCCCAAACACAAGAGCCAAACACTCTTCAGCAAAAATATCTCAGCAGTTTTTTTTTTCCCTATTAAGCAAAAATGTGTCAGTAAACAACACAATTCTGACTTTCTGTTTTCAGATCAATCTATGATCATTAGAAAACAAATGCAAATAATGCATGCTTATTTGAATGGTTAATTAGATGTAACTTGGTGTGAAAATGTGTACATCTGTTCTGAATCCATTACCCAGAATGCTCTGCTGCCAGCCGGACTCAGGCAGAAGGACCAGACCACAAAACGGGCCACCGGTGCTTTCAACCGTGACAAACTCCTACAATATCTGGAGAAGGAAGCTATGGACCATAAAGACCGAGAAGATTGCGTCCCCTTCACCGGAGAAAGGAAAGGTACAAGAATGAGATGAGATTTAAACTGGTTTTACTCCTCCATCAAAGATCTTTTTCAGTATCCATAGGCCAATACTCTTCACCCCCTGCCCCTGTGTCTTTTGGTGTTCCCCAGGGATCTATTCTGGGTCTAGTACTCTTCTGCCTTTACATGCTCCCCCTGGGCAACATCATCAGAAAATTCAATATCTCATTTCACTTTTATGCTGATGATTCCCAACTATACATTCCACTTAAATCCTGTAATTCCATGCTGCCTCTTTTAGATTGTCTGAAAGAACTTAAAATCTGGATGGCTAACAATTTTCTTCAGTTAAACGACAACAAAACTGAAGTTATTGTCTTTGGCCCCCCAATATCCAAATCTGCCATCCCTGCTGACCTTGGTCCCCTTGCACCCTATGTTAAATCCCATGCACGTAACTTAGGTGTTATGTTTGACTCCCATCTCAATCTGGAAAAACAAATATCATTTGTTGTAAAGACCAGTTTCTATCAATTAAGAATAATTTCTCAAACTCAAGTCTGTTCTGTCATACTCCCGCCTGGACTATTGTAAAGGTCTCCCCCTAACTATGGTGGCAAGGCTTCAGATGGTTCAAAATGCAGCGGCTAGGCTACTCACAAACACACAAAAAAACGTGAGCACATTACACCAGTCCTAGCCTCCTTGCACTGGCTTCCAGTCCAGTCTAGGATACAATTCAAAATACTGCTAATGGTTTTTAAATCTCTTCACTCCCTGGCCCCCAGCTACATAAAGGATATCATTCATCCTCACGTAGCTCAGAGGTCCCTAAGATCCTCCAGTCAAGGCCTCCTCCAGGTCCCACGTTCCCGGCTCAAGCAAAAAGGTGATAGAGCCTTTTCTGTTGCTGGCCCTCATCTTTGGAACCGACTGCCAGTTGACATCAGAAGTGCCCCTTCAATTGAGATTTTTAAATCCATGCTTAAAACACACCTTTTTACATTGGCCTTCCCAGCTTCTTAAATTGTTTTAACTTGCTCTGTTTGTAATTAAGTGTCTGTCTTTCTTTGTGGATCTTGCTTAATTCTTTGATTTGTTATTTTATTTTTTTTTTTTACCTTGTGGCTATTACGCTATGTACAGCACTTTGGTCAGCACGAGCTGTTTTAAATGTGCTATAGAAATAAACCTTTACTTACTTACTTACTAGATGTGCTTGATATCAGTCTGGTTTTTGATACAGCAATAGACATCACTTTATCAGAAATGCCACTCGTGAAATTTCCATTAGCGACCAGGTCTTGAAGATTTGCTGCATTATCTTATTATTAGTAGAGTTTCTTAGAATCAGAGTTTGTATGGGACGGAACAATTGAGGGTTTAAAATAATCTGTTTGATTGAAGATCTGAATTGTTCAGTCAAATATGGAATAGTCTGTAATTTACTCATCCCCATGTCATTCCAGACTCGTACGACTTGTTTTTTTTTTTTTCCAGTAACACAAAAGATGTTTAGTAGAGTAGTTCTAGAAGTTGTTAGGTATTTTTTCCAAATAATGACCTGCCAAACTCCAAAATGGCTCAATATCTTTGTCTATTACAAAATTGTTCTTAAAATCATATTATTATTATTATTATTATGAATCAATCTCCATGGCTCTTCCATTGGAGGAAGCAAAATGGGCATCCTGGATAATGTTTGCCATGATGTGCCAATCACATTACATCCTTAACATCATTTAATTTCTGTCAGAATTTTGCGACAATTTGCAGATATCATAGATATGACTGAGAAATGCTGTATACTGAATCCTCATTGTATGTCTTCTCTCATAAAACAACAATTTGTGTGTGTGTGTGTGTGTATATATATATATATATATATATACACACACGAATGTACTGTATCTCGACACCACCTGCGCTAGTGAGAGCTGCGTTTAGATGAATATACTTAAATTTGTGCTGCACGCTTTCCTCTCAAGATCAAAATAAACGCACAATAAAAGTTACAGCAGTAAGAAAACAACAGTTAAGAAAGCAAATGAACTCCAATCGAAAGTTTTGCCCTGATTTAGTTTGAATTTACATCACACCACATTTGTTTCTTTGATTTGGCTTGAAGAATATCAGGGCCTTGACTCTTCCATATCCTCCTGACGTGTGTGAGTGTGTGTGTTAGTGAGAGTGCTGTATCAGCTCCTGTAGTGATTTAAATTCTGCTGTCTCTGCATGTATGATTAGTTAATACTGCCTGTACTTACATAACCACACACACCGAGGCTTGGATGCCCGATACCTGTATGCGCGTTTGTGGGATTGTCTGTGTGTCTATTAACATGTTGGCTTGGCACGTGAATGCCCCATTTAGTAAATGCACACTGCTTTTTATCTACTGAAGTTGCTGAGAAACATTCGCTCATAGTGTTGAGAGGGACAGATGTTCAATAATAAATTATAGTGTCGAGACTATCGACGTATATCCACGTACATTTAAGGCCTGTTCACACCATGACAAATATTTGGTGCGACGATTCTGCGATTAACATTTTAATTTGAATGAACGGCTGTTACTCTGCCTCTGTCTTTGCTGTGTAAAGAAAACTGGCCAGCCAATAGCATTTGTGCTTTTGGTCACATGCCCACAGAACCCAGGGGTTTTTCTGCTTTTTTATAAACGCCACCTACTGTCAGAGCCCAAAACTGCATTTTCAGTCACACGATTCTGCGATAAACATTTTAATTTGAATGAACGGCTGTTACTCTGCCTCTGTCTTTGGTGTGTAAAGAAAACTGGCCAGCCAATAGCATTTGTGCTTTTGGTCACATGCCCACAGAACCCAGGGGTGTTTCTGCTTTTTTATAAACGCCACCTACTGTCAGAGCCCAAAACTGCATTTTCAGTCACACTATTCTGCGATAAACATTTTAATTTGAATGAACGGCTGTTACCTCTGTCTTTGGTGTGTAAAGAAAACTGGCCAGCCAATAGCATTTGTGCTTTTGGTCACATGCCCACAGAACCCAGGGGTTTTTCTGCTTTTCTATAAACGCCACCTACTGTCAGGGCCCCAAACTGCATTTTCATTCACACAAATCATGAACAGAGCTGAAATATAGTTTTGGTTATAGTCGTTTGGCTTCTGACATGCATATGCGGTAGACCAATCACAACATACCCTCTGGCCAATCAGAGCAGAGTAGCTTGCAGAAAGAAGGGACCTCCAAAACAAAATTGGAAGCCTTTAAACTATCATTAGCACTTTAAGGTTAGTGTGTAGTTATCAAATTGCTTTATTTAATAAAAACTATTGTTTATATGGTACGTCCTAAATTTAGATGCATGTGAGTTTACTCGCCTCTCTTGTTGTGCCCAGCCCAACTTAAGTTGTTTGTTCTTGCTAGGTGTGTTCCATTCAATCAGTCAATGAATGGTTTGACGATAATTTCCTGTGACTGGACTGTTAATCTCTTAACTGGGCAGATCATATAATTTGATCACATTTCGACAAGATGTGGGCCTACTTTAAGAATTCATCATCAGTTTCATGTCATCGCGGGTCCGTCAAGTGTCAAAACAATAAAACTGTTTGTCTAAAATATATACAGCATGAGGAAATATTAGCCAAAGGTTGTAAGATAACTAGCCTGTTTCAGCAGTTATATAAGATGCACATGAGAGGAGTGGAGAATTTGTAAAGGTTGTTTAAAGGAGCTAAAATTAACAAAATAATTCTAAAATCCAACCCTTTGATATTACGTTTTAGAGTCGCAAGATGCCATAACAAAACGTTTTTTTTTTTAATTATTACATGTATGTAATTTCTGATTAGAGGTGAAATCCTGTAACTAAACTTTGACTTGACTGACTGCTTCAATTGCCACTTTAAGCCTTTTTATTGTTTGTAAGCCTATTTAAAATAATGTAGAACACCTCCTGTATAAATGGCAGCGTGTGTTTTGTATGTGAAACTGGTATTGCTTCTTATTCTATTAAGATGACAAACCGGTTCTGCAGAAAATCAGTATTTCAGCGGAAAACCCTACTAAACTCTGTAAACCGGTTACTAAAGAGCAGTATTGTTTACTTATGACTCGTATGAGAATTTTTTTTCCTGAGCACTTTGTAGCCATTTTCAAATACGAGAAACCATGGAGATAATGTTAATGAATGTATTGGTCACCTGTGGTCTTTGTCAACTGACTGATATGAGTATACGCACAACCGGCACATCCGGGAACTTAACTGTCAATTTTGTCCCCGCCCCCTTTTGGGGGAAACAAACTAGACTCCCCATAGACTTCAATACAAAATAACGGCAAAAACCAACGTCCGTACACAGCCGACAGGCGTAAATAACTTAAGAAATCATTTATATAAAACATGTCAAGTAATTATATGTCCACCCTGCCTGCCATAGTGTGTGAAAAATACATACACAAACTTAATTTGGCCAATTTAAAAACATGTCCCTTTATTCTCCCAGCGTCATATTGGGGTAACAACCCCACCCAGTGGCCAGAGGTGTCTTACCCGGACATTTACTTTTACCTCGTCGAGTCACGAGGTAAGCGAGTGAATGATTTTATTCCGCTTTTTAAAGTAAAAAACCTTAATGTATATCTCATGAATTAATGATTATGATGGCAGGTAGCCTGGGCTAGTTGATAATGGGCATAAAAAATGTATCTTTCACGCTCTATGGCAGGCAGGGTGGACATATAATTACTTGACATGGTGTATATAAGTGATTTCTTAAGTTATTTACGCCTGTCGGCTGTGTACGGACGTTGTTTTTTGCCGTTATTTTGTATTGAAGTCTATGGCGAGTCTAGTTTCTTTCCCCCAAAAGTGGGCGTGAACATTCTATGATGACGCAGCGCCGGTTGTGCGTATATGACTAGGGATGTTTCCAAACGTTTTCTGGGCTGTCAGTTGTAGAACTCTACTGGATTAAATATAAAGATCCTTAGAGTATGTGTAATGGTTCCCACCCTGGCATCATCTGTTAAATCCATCATCTTAGATCGGTTTAATATCTTATTACATACACAGACCAGATAAGCCTGTAATGGTTTAAAACACTCCGAATCTAGCATTCGTGTGAACAGTAGTGTGTATATTAGTGTTGACAATGAATTCAAATTCAGCTGTTTACAGCTCAGACCTGTAAAAATCACTGACACACACACCCTTGTCCTGTTAGTCATGGTTCATTTGCAATGCGTAATGTTCTTTGGGTCACTGAATGTTCATTAAATTAAGTGTCTACAGTAATAATTTGTTACATTTATATAGAGCTTTTCTCTGCACTCAAAGTGCTTTATATTGAAGGGGGAATCTCTCCTCAACCACCACCAATGAGCAGCATCCTCATGGATAATAAAACGGCAGCTATGCTGTAGTGCCCCAGATAGTCCACCACACACCAGCTTACTGGAGTAGAGGAGAGTGATGAAGCCATTCAGTATTTTTATGGGGATGATTATGAGGCCAATCCGGCAAGTTTGGCCAGGGTTACACCCATACTCTAAGGACATCCTGGGTTTTTTTTTTAATGACCACAGAGAGTCAGGACCTCTGTTTAACATCTCATCCGAAGGACGGATACAGTAGAAACGCAAACACCAGTTTATAAAGCTTTTGTACACATTTAAGTCACCTGTTCATTGTCCACCTTTGACAAATTAGTCTTGGTCTTGTTGTAAGGATTATTTGTGTGTGTGTGTGTGTGTGTGTGTGTGTGTGTGTGTGTGTGTGTGTGTGTGTGTGTGTGTGTAAAACAAAGCAAAATTGTGCAGGAGAAAAATACTTATTTGGAGAAAATGTATACCATTCAAAAGTTTTGGGTCAGTAAGATCTATGATGTGGATTTTTTTATGCTATAAAATTAAAGGTACAATATGTAAGAATTTTGTAATAAAATACCCCAAAATTACTTGCACAGTGTGATCTATTTCCTGTATTTGTTTTCGAGATGCCGAGAGCTTCACGTCCGTGACCAACTTTGACTTGACAGAGACTCTTTCATGTACTTTATTAGACAAATGAGCAAATGTATATAAAACTAATCAATGTTATATAGTTTATTGTGATGAAATGTTAGAATATGATCTGTTTGTTATTCTAATGTTGATCTAGCTTACTGCAGACAAACTAACACTCAGAATAACATTGTAAACTTTCACCACACTCAAATGCAGTTTAGTGTGATAGTGTAGAGCAAGTGAAACCGCGCTGTGTTACCTCACAAGTTTAATTTGTCTAATAAACTGACCTGTGAGTATTAATACAGCATTTGTGAGTAGTTCGGTAGAATTAAATGTTATTGTTCCTTTACATCCACGGGACTCTCATGTGGCACTGATATCTGTCTGTCTCTTATTAGCATCGTGCCCTACTTCATACCACAGTCATGATAAAAAAAAGTATTCACTACACTCATCCATAAGCATCATTAGATCCATTGGCTTGGCGGCAAGTTCCATAATTCCGCTGGAATTTTGCGTCATCAACCTACATCTTTGTTATTGTAACTAGGTTAGCCACCCCTAGCGGCTGAATAAATTACATATTGCATATCTTTAATTCTAAAAGTATTGTTTCAAATTTTTTTTCAAATAAATGCGGTTTCAACTCGAAGAATTCTGAAACTATCTTGCTTACCACAAAAGTATTAAGGAATTATTCATTTTTAACACCAAATCAGCAAATTAGATATCTGAATGATCAAGTGACACTGAAGTCTAA
Organism: Cyprinella venusta; assembly: GCA_038021265.1. NCBI lineage: Eukaryota > Metazoa > Chordata > Actinopteri > Cypriniformes > Leuciscidae > Cyprinella > Cyprinella venusta. The sequence continues at coordinate 28,121,905 of CM075871.1, forward strand.
ATTATATTTTAGAAAAAAAATAAACATTAAAAAAAAATATTTCACAATATTATTGTTTTACTGCATTTTTAATTATGTAAATGCAGCATTGGTGAGCATAAGAGTTTTTTTTTTCCCCTCAAACGTTTGATAGTGGTAGTGTTTATTCTTAACAACCAATTATTGTGCAACTATTGTAATATATTCCCAGCCTTTTTCCTTGTATCTGCATAAAATTCTTGAATTCTAAACTTGATCATTGACAATTATACAACAAGTGATTTCACAACTTCTAGTTCAGGATTTGTGAGACTAGAATTTGAGAGTGTTTGTTCAATCGCAATGTCTGAGAACAAATGAGGAAACAGGAAGTGCTGGAATTCCTCTGGGATGAAATCTAAATGGCCCTTAGCAACAGAGAGAGAATTTAAGAGATAGACAGTACTTGGGAGAGACGCCTATCTCTTTCTTTGTATGTTTCCATGGTAATGTTGTCAGGGAGGGTACACATGAGACACAAAGTTTGTTTTTGAGGCATCATGGGATCCACCTCTGTGGCCATATCTGTTACTTGACTTGATAGAGGAAATCATGCCATCAAGTTTTCCATTCCCACTCACTGTTTGCTGTCCTGTCCTGTTGGAGCCTTCAGAGTACAGCTGGCTGCGACAGCCTAAGCAGAAAGACTCGACTGTACTGGTCCACAGGGGAGGACACTGTGATTGGGTCGGGAAAGGACAGGAAGTAGTTTGGGAGGTAGAGGTCAGCCAAGATCAGCCCAGCGGCACAGCTGAGCCCAAGAGACCCACTGAGCTCCTCTCTTCTGGTTCTGACTGGTTTTGTGCTGTAGGCTTTTCTCTGAACCACAGTGTTTTACATGAAAAGAACAAAAAAACAACCGCTAAATAAAGGGCTTAAATAAAGCTTTCCCTCTTTTCTCTGTGTGAGGTCTGCTTAACAAAGATGCTCCTTCAGATCCAGTACAGAACTGCTCTGTTCATATCTGGCCTTCAGATTCAGAATCCTGTTCATTTTCTGTGCAGTTCAGAATAAACCACGACTCTAAGTTTTAAACGTTGCTGTTTTGGATTTAAACTAGGAAGTATTATGAATGCACACATATTTAATACAGTTTACATATAAGCAGATGCATTTACAGATAACGCAAGTGTCCCAATGCCCAAGTGTAAATACCGTCATGTTGCTGTTGTTTTGGATGCCTTAATGCTGAGGACTTTATTGCACTCCATAGCCTCTAACAAATGTGATTTCTTCTGAGAAACCAGCAGTTTTAAGCAGCCAGTTCACTTATAGGAATGGTTCCAATCCCCCCCAAATGAAAATGATCTCATAATAATTTACTTGCCCTCAAGCCATCCTAGGTGTATATAACTATCTAGTGAAACGACGGGTTTGTGTAAGAAAAATATCAATACGAATATAAATAATTATGGAATCATTTAAATTTGTTTTGGTGAACTATTCCTTTAAAGGTGCTATATGTATTTTTTTTTATCGGCCTTATCGATGTTGTGCTTAACAAACCAATTTATAGATAAATAATTTGGAAGCTGCTAAAATAAAGCATACAAAGCATACATCCTAAAGATTGTTGGAAGGGGTGAATCGGGGCTAAAATCGGCCTAATTATCCTGCTGTGTGAACTAGGCTTCACTGATTGGCGCATGCATGTTTTTGGGTCATTTTAGAATCAGTAATAGTTGATTTTGTCTAATTTACTTTTTAGCTAAAGACATGGTGTCTGATAATACCAAAAAACTACCTGCCTCCAGCGCAACACACACTCCAACACGAACTCCACATAAATATAAAGCCCCGTTTTAAGATTGTTTCTGAAGAAATAGAACGGTTGAGATTGAAATTCGGGCAAATGCTGCCGCCCCGAGAATTTTAGGTTTCTGTGCTATTTTACAAAGACGCGAAACTCACCGAGTGGTTTGGGGTGTTCACTGATATGCTTACACAAAAATCGCCGCAAAAGATGTTTTATTGTAGTTTTTGTCCGGCTCCATTGATTTGACATGGTACAAAAACTACGATAAAACCTGTATCGTAAACCCAGCAATATTTCATTTTTTAAAATTATTTATTTATTTTGTATTTTTATTTATTTATTTTTTATTATTATTATTTTTTTTTTTTTGTGGTGAGCATATCATTGAACACCCCAGACGACTCGGTGAGTTTCATGTCTTTGTAAACTAAAGTTTGATGCGTTTTATGAATGATTGTTCCAGGTCACATAGACAACCATTGTGTAGGTGGGGGGTGATAACACAGAGAAACATAAAATACTCTGGACAGCAGCATTTTTCCAAATTTCAATCTTAACCGTCCTATTGGTTGATGATCAGGGCTTCTTAAAACAAAAGCAAAAAAAGAGAGGCGCCCAGATAAAGGTGACCTAGGAATGAGTAAGTAGGTTACAAGAGAAGACAAACTGTACTGCTAATGTTATACTGTGTCTGTGTCACATTGAATAACCAAATCCTGATTTACTGCATTGACATGAAGAGATCATAACAATACAAGAGCACAGTCTCCATTACTACAGCAGAAGAGAATTTGCTAATTTCAAGCATGAAGCATGTTTTAATTTGTTCTTGTTAAAATAGCTGAGGAGTGATCTAACCTGTCCTGCTGTTTTCACTCAGACCCACCCCCGTTCCACCCGTACGGTTTTAACTTGTGTTGTTCATTTAAATCACACAGCCTTGAAGGCATTAACTTTGTGCATGTGTGTCGGACCTAGAAAACATTAAATATATCTGTCATTTGAAATAACTGAATATTATATCAAACATGTTATTGTAGTTGACTGTGTGTATGGTAGATATCCTCTGAACACACATGAAATCATCTGTTAATGGCAAATATAATATACTCAAAAATACTCTTTCAGAACACAGCAGCCTATAATTTCCCCAGCAATGACTCTGCAAGTTATTCTCAATCAGTGTTCTTTTGTTTTATTTCCTGGTTCACATTATTTTTTGCACTGATAACATGTGTTTGGAATTCAGTCACACCTCAAACACAAAGCCTGTTCTTGTGTCCAGAGCAGTGAGAAAGGTCTTAGGATCCTCAGCCTGTTCCTGTTAGGAGCTCTAGAGAACCAGGGGAAAACTAAACAATAATCCATGCTGTTCCTAACAGCACTCCTCAAAAGTGGTAAATTCGCTGTAATGCACAGCCTGGCTATATGGAATAAAACAGGAGAATAAGAAAAAAAAGTATCTTTGAACTGCATGATGTGTGTTTCCAAACCTCACAGGCCTGAGTGACGTAGTGTTGCCGTCCTTTATGGAGGGGAAGGAAACTACGAATGTGGACAGGGTAGACAGAGCTGTGTGTAATGAGAGGTTTCTGAGCTGCCAGTTGGAAATATTCTGTCATATATGAAGGTCTAGAATCATCATTTCATGGGTCCTTCAAGGAAAATTTAACCAATAAATTAAATATGCCATGTTTCAAACATCTCATTTTTTTTTAGAGTGCAACACTTTTTCAGTGGCCTTGGTTCGGAAAGTTTTTTAAGACCCATAGGGGTCTTAATTCAGTTGTTGTAAACCACAACATTACAAACATTGATTTGAAGCAAAAATTTGAAAATGGGGCAAAAAGACAAAGGTACCTGACAGTGTATTTAAATATTTGCATGCATATTTTGCATCATTACTGTATGTAGTTTGTGAGCATAGGATTTGAACTCTTTCACAGTTCTTCATGGGATTGAGTGGGTCCTAAAGTGCTCTTTTGGCTCGATTTACTTGTTGCGGTTCTCTGATTATTGGAGATTTCTCAGCATAATAATGGGTTATGTAGTTTTTTTCTTTCCAGGAAGACCTCTATTAAAAAAATATTTGATATAATACGGACTGTCAGCTTCAACAATAGCATATCATCGATTAACAACCTTGTAGGATACTTTTGAGTATAATCCAGAGTTAGTTTTAAAGATTTTAGAAAAAAAAATAATCCTAAACGTCTTATTTTTGCATAACTGTACCTGGCTCTCGCTGTAAACATATCTGTAGAAGCTGGAATGGCATTAAAGGAAAGAAAGAACAATCTCTATTTTTCATTATTTTTTTCATAGGGCATGAAAAGAGATGTTTCAGAAATGTTAACGCTGCTCTTTTACATACAATGTAAGCCGATAGTGACCAGGGCCACTAAAAAGTGGTTCAAGCGACTAATGATGACAGATTGTTAATTTTTGGGGGGAGGAACTGTTCCTTTAAATGTGTCTCAGAATCAGCATGAGTTGGAATATTCCATGTTGTAATGCGCTGAGGAGTGGAACAACTTTTGATGGACATTGAAGAATGAATTTCCTGTCGTCTTTATATTCTATGAGAAAAGTTTAATTCATATGTGGGGTTTTATTGAAACTTGAGCTGAATCAGCTTAGCAGAACATCCTCTCTCCCTCTCAGCAGTCACATGTCCTGAATAAAGCCGTAGAGAGTGTTTTTCACTGTCCAGAAAGAAAGAGCTCGTCACAAGACCAGCATCATATTACCCTATCTCATTATCAGTGACAAAGAGAGTCAGATAGTCTGACTGGAGTTGGGTTGAGGTCAAGCGGTGCGTTATCATGATAGGCCTGCTGTACGCCGTCAATATCTGTCGAGTTCATAAATGTTAGCTATTTCTATAGCTGGACATTATGTTTGACCACTAACCCTCTCTTTCTGCTGTGGTCTTCTTCAGTAGTGATGTAGTCTTTTGGCAATAATCAGTGAAGTAAAGGGTTGTTCACTTTTTTTATGTTTTGGCTGAGCTGCAAAGAAATCATTTTCTTTTATGGTAGGAAGAGACTGAGTTCTAGTATTGGTTAAACTTAAACAAATGTTTAAGTGGAAAATTAAAAAAAAAATGTTTCAAAGTATATTAAAATAGAAAACTATTATCTAGAATTAAACATATTTTACACAGTAATACTGTTTTTACGTTATTTTGCAGCATTGTTGAACATAATGCCTGGTTCAGATTACACGATTTTAGCCCGATTTTGGCACGATCCGTTTGACGTAGGGTGTCGTGGGGATTCGTAAACGACAACGGGCGTCAGGGCGCAAGATTCGATCGTATCATCTCGTGTAGTGTGTCATAGTGGGCGACAACGCTTCACGGCAAAAAGACTAGCATGTTTAATTTTTTTAACGGTCGTCCACGACGGTTCCGTCACATTTATGAGGTTGACCAATAGGAGCACAAGCTTTTCCGTATACAACTTTCAAAAAAGACAAAACGAAAGAGAGACGATGATGCTAACGTTAAAACTAGAAGTAAAAATATATAAGAAAACAATATTTTACCTCAAGTTCTAGGGGTGTAACGGTACACAAAAATCACGGTTCAGTACGTACCTCGGTTTTAAAGTCACGGTTCGGTACGTTTTCGATACAGCAAAAAGAAAGAAATGCCAGAGAAATGTCCTTTTGTTTAAAGAAAAAATATTTTTAAATAAGTGTGAGTTTTCCTAGATCTTGAAACTTTCAGGTTTATAAACGGGGGTCATCTTTGAAGGATGAACAAATATTGTTTTGGTCATCACATTAAAAATAACATTTAAATATATATTTATTTATATAATATTTGAAATTTGAAGTGCTGGAAAAAAATGTGTGAAGTACTTGAAAGCATTTCACCATTCCAGCCAAACTGGTTCCAGTTAGTGTTACTATATTAAATCCATGGTGAATGTTGCTGGTCTGTGGACGTAAAGTATTATTAGTTTATATTTAGTCAAGGCACAATGTTTCTCCTGGTTTCCATGACAGCGCTGTTTGATCTAATAGAGATCTACGGTTAACGGAGAAATGTGAATGCATCTCACTAGTTGTCGCAGTGATGTTATTACCTCAGTGGCGAATTCAAATGTTTTCTTTACCGGATCTCTTAGCGCGGTGTGGTAACAGTGTTGCTTGATCGAGATCGGCTCGCTCTGCACAGATGTTGCTGGTCCGAACTGATAAACGATTCGTGAAGCATATAATCCGTGAAGCACATAATGAGTAGCGCAGTTTCGTTCTGCTTTCATTACATTAGCCATTTGATGTTGCGCAACGATATGTTGGCCGCGTCAGTGCGAATTTTGCCGGCAGGAAAAATGGTCCAAGCAATCGTTCGGTTTGTGTGCGTACCGAACCGGAAGCCTTGAACCGAAACGGTTCAATACGAATACATGTACCGTTACACCCCTATCAAGTTCTCTTTGGAGGATTGACAGGCCATACTGTCCTCTTCGAGCAGGGTTCTCAAGTCTCACGCAATGGCCGTGAGACACACGCAATTCAACCAGTTCACACTCTCACACGCCACACCGTTGCCGAGCAATCCAGGAAGTCACTCGCTACGAGTTTCGCCTTCTCAATGACATCATTCGCGCCATTAAACACAGCATGCGATGACTGGTCAGGAAGTAACGTGTAGTCTGACATGTGTCTTGTCCACGACACAACAAGATTTTAGGAGCCAAATCGCGTAATCTGACACAGTGACTATCGTAACAGACAAAAAAAAAAATCACGTAATCTGAACCAGGCATAAAATGGCACATGTAAAAGCGTCTTTTTTTTAAACGCCTCAGGTTCGTTTTTTTTTTTAGTCAAAAACTATCCGACCAATGAGATTGACGCTTTTGCTCACGTGTTTGGAGCTTCTGAAGTTACAGTAAAACACAACTTGGAGGCGCTTAAACACAAAACGGTCTTGCCGAGCACACGTATGCAACGGCGAAGAAGGTATACGCCAAGTAGCATCGCCGTCTACACCATAGATGGTCTACACTGCCAGGAAGAAATAAGACGAGGAAGATGCAAGGCAAGATGAATGTAGAGCTGCTGGTCTTGTTGGTGTTTGAACATAAAGAACAATATGACAAATGCGACAGGGACTACAAACATCTTGATAAAAGAGAACTGATATGGACTGGTATTGTAGAGCAAATTGGCGCCATCTAATGTCAGGGAATGAATTTTCATGTTCACTCGGCTCATCGTCACCGAAAATCGCTTGGGTTTGAGCTCAAAAAACGCATAAAAAATTCGTCCCGGTGTGTATGGCCCATTTTAAAAATTGTATTAATTAAGAAACTACTTGGAATAGTTTGCTTAAAAGTCATGACGAACTTGGTCGCAAATTTTCAATTTAATTCAAGAAACAAGCCATACAATTTACCAATCACTTTTTGTCTTTTCATTCTACAGGAAAAGTATGGATTCCCAAACAGAAACCAATCGAGTTGCTTAAAGAGGAAGTCACGACCCTTGACCCAGAATTGGAAGAGGCACTGTCCAGTGCTACTGACACAGAACTGCATGACCTGGCAGGTAAATATAGAGGGATAATGGGAGATCAACATGCGAATGCTAATATCGCTTGGATTCGTTTTATTGCTCTAATGAATACTGAATGAATAGCTCTGTGGTGTCTATTGTTCTAGTGGTTTTCTATCTGTCTCTCTGGAATAAATTTCCTCTGTGATTCTGTGGGTATGAACGCCCACAATGCATCCATCACAGCTCCAGAGTACAGCAGCAAAGATTCTCTCTTAAAACAGCCTTTTTTTAGCACACTGCTTTGAGAGGTTGTCTCAGTCTGGTTTCCCTCACTGCATGCTTCATTATAAACCTGATAGGCTTTATTCTCTTCATCTGCTGATGAACATGTTTTGGTCAGCTGTGTTGAAAATCAGGAATGTGAAAGTGGTTTCATGCTGTAGCATGCATACAAACATGGAAAATAGTGGTGAAATAAGTGTTCGAGCATTTATTTTTAAAGGGATACTCCACTTTTTTTGGAAATAGGCTCATTTTACAACTCCCCCAGAGTTAAACAGTTGAGTTTTACCGTTTTCGAATCCATTCAGACGATTTTCTGATATTTAGAAGAATATCAGTAACCAGACAGTTTCTGGTCTCATTGACTTCCATAGTATATTTTTTTCCTACTATGGAAGTCAATGAGACCAGAAACTGTCTGGTTACTGATATTCTTCTAAATATCAGAAAATCGGCTGAATGGATTCGAAAACGGTAAAACTGTTTAACTCTGGGGGAGTGGTAAAATTAGCCTATTTCCAAAAAAAGTGGAGTATCCCTTTAAATGCATTGCGAATTACAATACTTCATACAATGTTATAATATTTGAATCCTATCACGGGCTCTTTCAAGCACTTGTTCTTTGTGTATATTGTATAATAACAGTTTTGTGTTGTGTTGTCTAGCTATTCTTGGAGTGAACACACTGGTGACGAGCACGCAGAGTTATGACAGCTCCTGCAAAGACGGTTATAACAGTGAGTTTATTCTATTGTTGATATCATCTTTCTACAGATTTTCTTTTCATTTTCTTTTCAATGCCTTATTTCTTTCCGAATGTTAAATATGAAACGAGTTGTAAATGCCCTAAGTATATGTGACGGTAGCTGCATTTATGCAGTGTAAATTACGTTGACGAATAATTTTCGTCATTTGTTTTCACTGACCAAAATGAGACGATAACTATATAAAAAAAACTAGTTTGTGAAATGGCTGTGTGAAAATCTGTTTATGATTGGATCACTCAATTGAACTAAAAAGCCTTCATGTAAACACCTCAAACGATCCAAATGTTACAGGGTTTCCGCGGGGTCTTAAAAAGTCTAAAATTCTGAACTTTAAATTTAAGGCCTTAAAAAGTCTTAAAAACGGCTAGATTTTCATCTGAGGTCTTAAATTTGATTTGGTCAGGTCTTAAAAAATTTTACCCTCGTTCATTTGCCAAAACTATGGCTGCAGAAAGTTATTACAAAGTAGAAAAAAGTATTCAGTCGTAGCGTACAAAGCGGAGCTCTAGTGCAGGGGTTCAAAGCGGTTCAAACACGCCGCTCGCGTGCTAGCATTAGCTCGTGGCTTGATACGGAAAAAAATCGGCTGAATTTCACTATCAATAATAAAAGATAAGGGGATGTGAATGTCAATAATTTATCATTTTTTGACTCAATCTTTTTATAAAAGACCAATTAAAGGCTGAAATACGTGAGGTTTATCTGCTTATAAAACATTTTTTGTGAAGACTATTTTAACTAGATAACCTGTTGCAAGACACTCCTTAAAAATCTGGCCATCATTTTTAATGGTATTTTAATGTTTATGTAAACAAAAAGTGCATATTAATGCTAATTTTATTTATTTGCTGCGTTTAGACATACATTTGGCAAATTGATTTCATAATAATCATGAAATGAATTGTTCATGCCATTTCATCTCTAGGTATGATCAACTATAATTGCGTTTTTACAGTATAAAATGCAAAGTACAAATTTCACCTACACACACAAAATAATTTTTTACAAATATTATTTTTTTTAAATTTAAATTTTTGGTAATGCGTCGTCTAGGTCTTAAATTTCAATGTTTATGGTCTTAAAATGTCTTAAAAAGGTCTTAAATTTGACTTACTGAAACCTGCAGAAACCCTGTGTTATGTGGAAATGTAATGACTTGTAAATGCTTTCATCTGCTATTTTTAAATGTATAATTTGCTATTTAAATCTGATTCAAAAATACCTATGCAATTATGTTCATATAAACAGAACTTTCACAATCTGGAATTAGATTGGATTCATTTGGATTGATGAAAATGAGTGCATGCAAACATACCTAGTGATAGCTCATTTGTTGATTTTTGTGTTTCTGTCATAGATGTTATTAAAGGAGAAAAGGTGAAGCCAGTTTTCGATGAACCACCAAACCCTACAAACGTGGAGGAAACTCTGCAGCGAATAAAGTCCAATGATTCCTCACTGACCGAAGTTAATCTCAACAACATAAAGGTAATAAGAATCAGTTTAGCGCCCAGAATAGAGTGGTGCAGGAGGCTTTTGGATTATCGCAAAAAACGAGCACTGCGATCAACAAAAGTTTATGATACTTGCACTTTTTGTCCATCAAGATAATTTTCACAGATGAACACAACTTTTGTGAATTTTGAATCCTAAATGCAGCTGCCAGAAGTAAAAAGCTAAAGGTAGGCTATAAACGAACCACACCACGGTCCCACGAATTCAACGTCACCATCACTAAGCTTCCGATAACTCTTTCAGTTTTTATCTAAAAACATTTTCCCACAAAGTTTGAGTTGGAATTGTTTATAAGTGTACAATTATAATCATAATGAGGCTGTAAAAGCGGCCTGAATTTACCTGTTCGTCCTGATGGCGTTTCAGCTTCTGTAGTCCCATTTAGCTACTTGTTAGCAACTACCTTTTTCAAGACGCTTAACAGCTTAAAAAATCACGAATGAGTTGTATTTTATGACATAGAATAAAATGTGATGTGCTTGTGTTCACCTCTGACCTTATTTCAGCCATTTAACCAAAACCCATTAAAAAAAGAACAATTGATTTTGGGGCGATGAAACCGGAATTGCTAAAATGCTAACTCGCTTCCACGTTTTGGCCCACTAAGTGATGTCATACCTGCACCACTCTATATGTTAAAATGATGCCCCCTTACACAAAAACCATATGAAACTTAATGCCTAAATAAAAATTGTATTTATATTACCAGCTAAATAATTTAGTCCAAACATCTGATGCCACATTGAAAATCTGGGATTTAAAAAAGTAATTTAAGATTGGAAATAAAAAAGGCATAAAATACATTTCAAAAATATTGATAATATTGTGCATTATTTACTGGTCACTAATTAAATTTAAAAATTAAAAAAAAAAAAATCATTTGTAAAGACGACCTGGTTTTCTTGCTTTCACTAAAGGACTGGACATGCTCAAAATGTGCTGAGAATGCTACAACACTTTTTCTCTTAAATGAATTGGTAATCTAATTTATGCAAGCATTTTTAGTGGTCTCAGAATGTTGGACTCTGTTGGACTTACTTAAATATAAAATACATTTGGTTTAGCTGCTTTAAAATCTTTAAAATATTTGCTATTAAATAACTATGCAATAAACAGACACACAAACCAGAACTGGAATAAATATTCTCTACTGCTCCCAGCCCAACATTTTTCCTTTTAATGATTAAATTATGGCTTATCATTTTGGTTATCTCTTTCACTGGGAGGAATGTTATTTGGTTATATAAATTTACATATGGCACGCATTAACTCCAAACCCCCAAAATGGAGAGCATGTTGTATAACCTGAAGACCATGACGATGAGTTTAGTGACATACAAGTGTCAACATTTAGTTGTCCTGTTTTAATGTTTCCTTTCTCTTTTGTTCCAGAACATTCCAATCCCAACTCTAAAGGAGTTCGCCAAAGCCTTGGAGAGGAACACTCATGTGAAGAAGTTCAGTCTGGCTGCCACCAGGAGTAATGACCCTGTTGCCGTGGTTAGGGACATCATTCATTCGCTTGAGATGTTTGTGTGTTCTGGGTTGAGATTGGATAAATGCTGCCTTTAGTCATGGACCTTGAAACAGTCCATTGACTCTTCCATGTACAGTCCAGTGCTGCATGTCTGAAGTTGTTTTTCCATCATTGGTGGTGGTTTCCTTCACCAAATAACTCTTTTTAAATAGGCAGCATTTGTTAAACCTGTGAAAATTGCGTATAACCAGTTTAGTAAATATACCAGTGAAATATGAAGTGATGATCGCATTCATTCAAAATATATTTTATGTGTAATATATAGACTATCCAGAATAAACAACAAGAATTTGAACCAAGTGACATTTTTGATGAACTAATATGATCATAGCTTAACGAGAACCGCATCTCTTCTATGTGTGTTTCTCTGTTCACCCCAGGCCTTCTCAGACATGCTACGAGAGAATAAGACGCTAAGGAGTTTGAATCTGGAGTCTAATTTCATCACTGGTGCAGGAGTTCAGGCTCTGGTAGAAGCTCTGCGGGACAATGACACGCTCTCAGAGATCAAGATCGACAACCAGGTACTACCACACGGGCACAACCACATCCTTTTCTAAAACTAGCAAACTATTTTCTACTCTGCAGACTGTCAGACAGGTGCTACCAGTGCAGAGCATTCACGCTCGCCTGGCTATGTCTGGCAGGTTTGTGTATTCGCCGCCATTTTCCGTATCAGCGAAGACAACTCGAGCGACAAAACTTTAGTCAACTTTCGACAAAAGTAGAAGATAGATTCAAAGAGACCAGCTTGTAGTTCATTCCAAACCCCAACGCAAACTCCACGTAAGACAAAGAAAATAAAACTAGTGTCTAGTGCCAGGCGTCGGAATAAGACGAGAGTCAACATCGTGAAGCTTTCAACAAATGGAGAGATCTCTGGTCTGCTCTAGGGCTCAAACGGGATCCTATATAAAGTAATAACTTCTATTGTTCATGAACGTGGATACAGTAAACATATAAAACAGTTCAACATGGAGATAAATAGAAACAAAAACCAAAGTTTTCTACTACCCCAGTTTTCCCCTCACACACACATAAGTGTGTAATTTACTCAAATGCCTAAAATGACAGAGGTAAACTTTATTACCTCTGAAGACATTATGACAGTAACAAAATATTTGTGCGGTTGATGCTCCTTTGGTTTTGAACAGCTCGTGCAAGCGTGTGCGTGGGGTCCTTGAACGTGCACACCTCTGGTTGCAGTTTCACTTGTCGCCAGAGGGCGCATAGTTCTGCAAAAACTCAGAGACTTGCACTATGCTCCTTTAATATGAACTATCATTGAAAAAAGACTTCCAAAGCTTTTATTCATTTAAATGTTTATTTCAGCATTTACTAATTCATTGTTATAATGAAAAGTTGTATCCGTAAATATAATTTTAGGGAGTGTATTTCTCATTGTTAATTTTAGTTTTCAATGGTTTGGGTTGAATTTTCAGCAAAAAATTTCCACATCATAATAGTATAGCTACTGAATACCTTAATGCTTAAAGGGATACTCCACTTTTTTTTGGAAATACGCTCATTTTACAACTCCCCCAGAGTTAAAAAGTTTAGTTTTACCGTTTTCGAATGTATTCAGACGATTTTCTGATATTTCGAAGAATATCAGTAACCAGACAGTTTCTGGTCTCATTGACTTCCATAGTATATTTTTTTTCCTACTATGGAAGTCAATGAGACCAGAAACTGTCTGGTTACTGATTTTCTTCTAAATATCAGAAAATCGGCTGAATGGATTTGAAAATGTTAAAACTCAACAATTTAACTCCGAGGGACTTGTAAAATGAGCCTATTTCAAAAAAGTGGAGTATCCCTTTAAGTACTCAAACTGATCATACTCTCTAAGACCCAATGAAATGAAAGTACATCAAATATGTTAGTAGTAATACAGCAGTAAATCCTTACAATTTTTGGTTTATAATTTCTTATGTTTTTGATTCATTGTTCTTGCTTGTAATGTTGACTACTTCATGACAGTAATATGTGGGGGGGGGGGAATATATATATATATACATACATACATACATACATACACACACGGTATGCGACTGAATGGATGTGAATTCAGTTTTAACAATCTAAATAGAGTGCCGAAGTAATGACATCACTTTGTAGGACAACTCAGAAGCTAGAGGCGCATGGGTTCCCTCGATCGAAAACCTAGAAAAGCTATGCATTAAAAAACAAACACAAGCAGGTTATAACTGTTTGTTCTATGTCATAGATCAAAACGTGAAAATATTTAGAGGCTTTGTTCACCACAGACCTTATTTCAGGCGATTTAGCAAAAACCCATTCAAAAATCCCATAGACTTTTGAGCGAGGGAACCGGGAGTGCTAAAATTCTCGCTTCCGCGTTTTGGCCTACAGAGTGACGTCGTAACTTCAGCACTTTATTATTTTAAACAAGAACTGTTTCTGTAGTTACAAAAATAAAACAGGATTTAGTGTTTAGTAGGCCACTACACTGGTGTGGGTACTAATTGTGTTGAAACCTTGCTATTTTCAGCCACTATGCAAAATGAATGTGAACATAATTCATAGTGAAATGTCTGTGAGTGTGGGCTTACATAAGCATCTAACAGAATGTGTGTGATTTTGGCTTTCAGCGGCAGCAGCTCGGCACGTCGGCAGAGATGGAGATCGCCAAGATGCTGGAGCAAAATACAACCATCGTGAAGTTTGGGTACCAGTTTACCCAGCAGGGTCCCAGATCCCGCGCCGCTGCTGCAATCACAAAAAACAACGACCTGGGTGAGAACACAACCTGTCACACACATACACACTGATGGACGGATACACTGGGAGGAGGGGCTTGCTATGAGTCATTGGGCATTTGCCATTCTGCAATGCAATACTGCTTTGATGGAAAGCAGTGAGACTTTGTTTAAAAACTTGTTGGTTAAAGGGATACTCCACTTTTTTTGGAAATAGGCTCATTTTACCACTCCCCCAGAGTTAAACATTTAGGGTTTACCATTTTCGAATGTATTCAGCCGATTTTTTGATATTTAGAAGGATATCAGTAACCAGACAGTTTCTGGTCTCATTGACTTCCATAGTATATTTTTTCCTACTATCAAAGTCAATGAGACCAGAAATTGTCTGATTACTGATATTCTTCTAAATATCAGAAAATCGGCTGAATGGATTCGAAAACGGTAAAACTCAAATGTTTAACTCTGGGGTAGTTGTAAAATGAGCCTATTTCCAAAAAAAAAGTGGAGTATCCCTTTAAGAACAAGGACGCAAGTTCATTACTGATGCACATCTGTAATTTACTGAAATTAGGACAGAAGTGGATGAAAGCAGACAAGACTGATTAAAACACCTGGTGTAAAAGGGAATGTGTCTCTTTTATCTACTTGTGATCCGATGGACCAGAACACATCTTAATACCAGATGTAAACGGGTCCAGAAAGTTATCGTCCAATGCAAAATATCGGTCTAACCACTACAAAACTGTAGAATAAGGTCCTTTAAATTAATATTTTATTCATGGGACTTTCTCTTCCTTTCTCTGTTTCCTGGATGAAGTCTGGATCTGTCTTCTGTTCGCCAGTCTTAAAATGATACCACGCACACACAGTGTGCTTTACACGTGTGTGAGATGATGTCACGCACCAAGCTGTATTCCAATTAGGTATTATGTGTGAGCGCATGGGTTTGACATTTACCCTTTGGCATGAATGCTAACAGCACATATTGTTAGATGTTATGTGAGTTTCGTTTTTAATTGTGTTTGTTTGACCCACCTGTACATTGTGCAGTGTGATAAGGTATCAGATCCTCACTGTTGTGAATTCAGACCTTATATAGATGTGAACTAGGCAACACTGATTAACCAAACATGCGATCCACTTGTGTAAATGCATAAGAACACTAATATGCTACAGCTCAGAGCAGTAGTCTTGTGTATGCAGACTCTGATTTTCAGCGGAGTCTGGTCCACTTTGCTGCTTATCCTCTCCAAGAAGACCCCCCCTAAGACAGAACACTGTTAATATGACTATAAATGCCTTTTAAATTGAATATTGTGAATAAACAAACATATACATTGAAATTTCTTTCGCTGCTTAGCATCCTGTTGGCCAGCTAGCTTATTAAAGCAGCACTATGTGTTTTTTTTTTCAACCTTTATAATATTTTTACAAAACCCTTGAGATGGTACATCTACTTACAATAGGTTGAATGACCTTTTGAATGACCTGATGTGGTCTGTATCGCTTTTACTGGCACTCTGTAACTTCGGAGAGCAGGTAGGAACCAGAGCACAAAAACAACTACAAAATTCGACTGCTTTACGGCATACATCACTTCCCCCACTTTCTCAAATTCCGACGCGAGAGCCCAACGAGCGTTTTTTTTTTTTTACCTCTGTATGTTGTAATGGCTGAAGCAGCGAGTAAAACCAAATGTGATGTGCGTCAGAAACGGAACGCACGGGCGATCGGTTTACTGTTGGTAATGTGTTGTGTAGCTTCGCACCTCGCCGCATCCAATGTAGACTGCATTGCTTTCTTTTGAGGGCGCTTAAGACATTCAAAAATCCTCTTAGAGCCGGGGCGGGCAGCTCGCGCCAGCTCGAGACGTGAAAGTATACTGATTACTGAGTTTGGTAGGGGCTACATTCTTGCAAGTAAATAATACATGATTAGACGAACAAAATAATCGGTCAGGATAACTATCCCATGTCTGTAGGCTGATAAGTCATGTTTGTTACTAAGGCTATATTTACACGGAAACGATTCTGAAGAGAAAACGCAAAAGTGGCGTTGCGTTATCACTTTTTATTCTGCGTTTAGACGAACATTTTGGGTGGGAAAATCGCGTGCATATGGTAACGCAAAAGTGTGTGAAATGCAATGTAGTATACACTCCAGGCGGCAATGTGGAGCACTGCCACACAACAACACCAAGTCCGCGCGCCTGCGTACAACATTCACTTTTGCGTTTTTTACCCTTTACACGGGAACGCGACGGTGGAGCGTTTTTAAAGGGATACTCCGCTTTTTTGGAAAATAGGCTCATTTTACAACTCCCTCTGGGTTAAACTGTTTAACTCTGGGGGAGTGGTAAAACGAGCCTATTTCCAAAAAAAAGTGGAGTATCCCTTTGAGTATCCCTAAGATTTCCACTCTGGAGGGTGGTTTCACTTTTTTGCATTTTTAAGCCCCAAAAACGCTGTCGCCGTGTAAACGAAAGGCACATCTGATTGAATATTTTTACATTTTCATCTGCGAGCGTTCTCGTGTAAACAGGGCCTTGATTTTCTGGTGAAAGTGTCTTACCTCAGGCTGTTACGCAAATCAATTTTTCAAATTTGTAGATTCATCTATGGTAGCTTGATATTATAATATTGACGACATGGCTATTATCTACCAACAAACATTGAATTGAATTAGCATATCCATTATGTAAAACAGTAGCCAATAGGCTAACGTTGCTATAAAGACGCTGAGCTACGCGATCTTTTGACATTTGAAAAAAAATAAATAAATAAATAAATAAAGCCCATGACACTATATTCATAGACATTTCACACGCAACACTGGAGTCTGCCCAAGATGTGAGAACTCCTTCCTTCTGCAGAGTTCGAGGGTATCGCTTGTCAACAAATGCACGCGTGTATTCTCCCATGACAGATTTTACGACAGTAGTAGAGGACAATACTGTCTCCCAACTGTAGGGGGACACCGAGAGCAAAATTTAAAAAATAACAGAATGCTGCTTTAAATCTTTATTTCCATTAAACATCTGGGAAGAAGATGTCAATACTAAAATGTGAAACAATAAAAAAATGTAACCATTTTTGTACAAGCCAAAGCAGGCTAAAGTTGTGCTAGCGCACTGTAAAAGAGAACGGATAGCAAACCGGCCACAATTTCAATCGACTGTACCATGGATCCGAGTGCAGACCCGATTGTTCATGACAGCAATTTTTTTTGGCTGAATTTGGTAATCTTGTGTAGCTCTGAAACAGGATAAAGGATTGACTAACACACCTTTGATTTATTAAGCCTCTTAAATGAGCAGATCTCATTAAAGTTTCACGCATCTCACGGCATGTTCTTACGGCATGTTGATAGAGGACTGTGACTGTATCCGATTACCAACACGTCTCCGTTTTCTCTTTCAGTGCGGCAGAGACGAGTCGAGAGGGATGTGTAGAGCATATTCCCCCTCTCTCTCTCTCTCTCTCTGATCAGACTCTTGTGCCAAACCCTCTGAGGGAGCCGCTTCACCTGAAGAAGGGACACAACTGGATACTTTCCCTCCCTTATGTTAATACTCAATGATATTTTTGTGTATTATTATTGTTAATTGTTGTTTGTTTTGATAGCTGCCACTGTTTTGCAGCTTTTTTCGTTGTCGTTTCGTTTATTTTTTGCTCATGTAAAACCTTTTCCGCTCTTTTCTTTATAAAAGTTCTTTTGTAAACAGAACAGGTTACGACGGTTACATGCACACAAGTCCTATAGTGATCTCTTCACGGATCGGCTGGATCGGAACCTGTCGCCCACAATCACTCTGAACAAATCTAGACTCAACTGGACTGGATCTGCTGTGTTCCCCGCTAAATGTGAGCGAAATCTAGATTTGTCGAGTCTGGGTTTGGAGGGCCGGGTTAGCCATCGAGTCGCGCTGATCGTTATGGACGCTCCTTAATAAGTCCTCTATACACTTCACCGTGAGGGGTATAGCGTGGATGTCATTGGGCAGCTTGGTCGTCTTAAAAACACTCTGCTTCCACACTGCACCCTCACACGAGTTCTGATACGTTCTCCCATCGAGACATTTCGTATGGTTAAAATTCACCGCCATTCCCAAGACACACCAGCTGATACCGTGTCTGAAGAATTGCAGTGCTAATTTAAGATCAGCGCCCCATTTTCGTCCACTGTCATTGCAGATGGAAAAACTTGTTCTAGATCAGCACTAATGACAACTTTGGGTGTGCAAAATGAAGGTCAAAGGTTTGACCCGTTAACTAGATTTGTAAGAGGATTCCTTTTCACCAAGCAATGCACTAAGGGATATTTTCTTTTATTTCTGCACAAGTAAGCGTTTATGTTATGTAGTTGTCAATTATAGATTTAGATGAGAGTATCTTTCCTGTAGATTAATCTGAAATGGCTTTTCTAATACCATGCCAAAGACTAACATTTTCAGGACTCTAGCTGAGGTCAGACAGGATATACGAGTTTGGATTTCGTTTTCGAGCTTATTAAAGCAATAGTTCACTCTAAAAAGAAAAATCTGTCATTGTTTTCTTGCACCGATTTGTTTCAAACCCATATGCGGTATGCAGTTCATGGTAATAAAAACCTCCATAAATGTAGTTTAGGAATGGATACATATACTAGTTTTGTGTCTGGTACAAACCTATTGTCATATTCCCCTTTAATGTTGATGTCATATCAAGGCTGCATGTCAAATCATAGCTTCACCGTATAGCTTGGAATGTAGCTCACTATAGTCACTACAAACTTTGTATGGAGAAGATCTGCATGAAGATCCTTCAAAAATTCTCTTTTGTGTTCCATTGGGGGAAAAAAGAACAACTGGCTTGGGTTTGGAACAACGTGAGCGTGAGTAAATGACAAAATGCTCAGTTTGGGGTGGATTATACGTTTAGTTTATGTAAACTCTGCATCTAGAAGATGAATTTTGTAAACTCTGCATCTAGAAGATTATTTTTAAAGGGATACTCCACTTTTTTTTGGAAATAGGCTCATTTTACAACTCCCCCAGAGTTAAACTGTTGAGTTTTACCGTTTTTGAATCCATTCAGACGATTTTCTGAGGAATTATTATTAGAAGAATATCAGTAACCAGACAGTTTCTGGTCTCATTGACTTCCATAGTATATTTTTTCCTACTATGGAAGTCAATGAGACCAGGGACTGTCTGGTTACTGATATTCTTCTAAGTATAAGAAAATCGGCTGAATGGATTTGAAAATGGTAAAACTCGACTGTTTAACTCTGGGGGAGTCGTAAAATGAGCCTATTTCCAAAAAAAGTGGAGTACCCCTTTTAAGCACATGGTCTGTGCTGAGGAGGACATTAGGGAACTAGTTAAATGAGAGGGATGAGAAAAGGTTTCATCTTAAATGGCAACCAATTCTGGGAGCATTTAGTTGTCCCGGTGCAGCCAGAGCCCCAAATCACACACACACACATGCACGTTTGTGATCGTATGCATGTTTGCAATGTAAAGCAAAGCTTTGTCTTTTCACTAATCGAAATAACAGTGTAAAAATACTGCATTAACCTTTATACTGCTTGCCATGTTTTGTGAGCTTGTACTTCTTAAGGTTCATTGATTGTGGTATATGTTGTAAAGCACAGATGCTTTGGCAGGATTTTGTGGAATGTGATGAATGGACCTTTAGTGTAAAAGTATGGCATCTCGGACTGAGCTTGGCTGGTATGGATTATATAGCTGGACTACACAGGGGAACATGTTTTTTGTTTTTTAATGTAAAAGCTATAGGACCAAGTTTGAAGTTTTCCTTTTCTCAACATTGACGTTGTGTTTTATTGTTTTGTACTGTTCTGTTTTGTAAGAGCCTTGTGTATCAATTGACTTTTGAGTTTGTTTGTCCGTTATTTTTTTCTTTTTGAACAAATGCTGAATTGTGTGTATGAAATTGTAGGGTTTTTTTCAGGTTAGATTTCATGTTTTATTCCATCATTGTTTGATTATGGGTTAAAGGTTCATTATTTTTGCTAAAAGCTTGTGCTTGTAAGGAGGAGCTCTGCAGTCTTACCATGAGTTTATTTGAAATATCCATCTCAAATCCTCTTCAGAAGACAAATATAAAG
Source organism: Cyprinella venusta (assembly GCA_038021265.1). Taxonomy (NCBI): domain Eukaryota; kingdom Metazoa; phylum Chordata; class Actinopteri; order Cypriniformes; family Leuciscidae; genus Cyprinella; species Cyprinella venusta. Next base: position 28,142,131 of record CM075871.1, read on the forward strand.
ATATGCATATAAATATCATGTATCGTAAATGCCTCTTATATTGCCGCAATTTTGTATGTTGATACTACATGTCTGGATTCCAGAAGAGGAAATCTTATGTAATGTTAATAACACATCTCTGTAAAGTATCAGATGTCCTCAATAAAATGTATGTTTTTACAGATTTGTCTGTTCATTTTTCTTTCTCTAATCCTGCTGTGAGTTGACAATTGATTGTGAAATGTGTTCATCTCACCAGTTTAAATGACTAGTTTATATATATATATGATGTATAATCTAGCAAGTGCAAGGTTTGATATAAGCTTTTTATTTATTTATAAAATATCAACTTGTAAAAAATTATATATTAATTGCCAATTAGTATGTAGTCTATTTAAAGTGTGATTGACATATATCCCAGTTCTGCAACTTAAAGGGACAGTTCACTTTGAAATTAATTTTTGGTGTTTTTAGCTTACCTCAAGGGCATCCAAGATATAGGTGTCTTTGTTTCCACAGTATTTTCAATTGTGATATTTTTAGGTCTAACCGTTCGTGTCAATCGGTATAATGGAGGTATATGGGGTCCGCCTCAAAGAGCATGCACAGAGAAGTCCAAATTAAACATGATTTAATGACTCATACATGTAAGTACACATTGATGGCCTACGACACGAAACAAGCGGTTTGTGTGAGAAAACGAACAGTATTTATATCATTTTTACTTCTTGTAACCACAGCCACATCCAAGTGATCTGAGGGCGCTGGTGCTTCAGTCAGCGCAAGCAACGTTGATTCAAAATTCAACGTTGTCTGTTGATGTATATCGAAATCGTCTTACTTTGCAATTTCCTTTATATCTAAGTATGTTTAGATCTTCACAGTGAAAGGTAACCCTTCTGAAATCTGTGTAAACAATGAGTGACGTACGCGCGCAAGATATCACTTCCGGCGCACTGAGAGTACTTGGATGTGACTGTGGTTACATGAGGTAAAAACAATATAAATACTGTTCATTTTCTCACACAAACCGCTCGTTTCGTGTCTTAGGCCATCAATGTGTACTCACATTTACGAGGCCACCATTTATTATCTTGAGGCCACCAGTTACTATCTTGAGGCCACCAGTTATTATCCAGAGGCCACCAGTTATTATCTTGAGGCCACCATTTATTATATTGAGGCCACCAGTTACTATCTTGAGGCCACCAGTTACTATCTTGAGGCCATCAGTTAGTGTCTTGAGGCCACCAGTTACTATCTTGAGGCCACCAGTTTGTATCTTGAGGCCACCAGTTACTATCTTGAGGCCACCAGTTAGTATCTTGAGGCCACCAGTTATTATATTGAAGCTAGCATTTACTATCTTGAGGCCACCAGTTATTATCTTGAAGCCACCAATTACTATCTTGAGGCCACCAGTTAGTATCTTGAGGCCACCAGTTAGTATCTTGAGGCCACCAGTTACTATCTTGAGGCCACCAGTTAGTATCTTGAGGCCACCAGTTAGTATCTTGAAGCCACCAGTTACTATCTTGAGGCCACCAGTTAGTATCTTGAGGCCACCAGTTAGTATCTTGAGGCCACCAGTTACTATCTTGAAGCCACCAGTTACTATCTTGAGGCCACCAGTTAGTATCTTGAGGCCACCAGTTACTATCTTGAGGCCACCAGTTATTATCTTGAGGCCACCAGTTAGTATCTTGAGGCCACCAATTAGTATCTTGAGGCCACCAGTTACTATCTTGAGGCCACCAGTTAGTATCTTGAGGCCACCAGTTAGTATCTTGAGGCCACCAGTTAGTATCTTGAGGCCACCAGTAATTATCTTGAGGCCACCAGTTACTATCTTGAGGCCACCATTTATTATCTTGAAGCCACCAGTTACTATCTTGAGGCCACCAGTTACTATCTTGAGGCCACCAGTTATTATCTTGAGGCCACCAGTTATTATCTTGAGGCCACCAGTTACTATCTTGAGGCCACCAGTTATTATCTTGAGGCCACCAGTTACTATCTTGAGGCCACCAGTTATTATCTTGAGGCCACCAGTTACCATCTTGAGGCCACCAGTTATTATCTTGAGGCCACCAGTTACCATCTTGAGGCCACTTGAAGCCACGAGATAGTTATGATTTTTTTTTTTTTTTTTTTGACAAAGTGGGACCAGGGGGGCTCCATAGAATCAGATCCAGTTTCTGTGATTATTTGGAGATGCCAGACACATGATGTAATTGAGACTACATCACTCCTGCCGTGTGTTAAACTCCAGCAGAGTTTATCTCATCCTAACTAGCACCAGCCCAGCAAAATCTCACTGCTGCTATGTGGGACATGAGTCATAAAGTTCTCTCTCTCTCTATGTGTGTGTGTGTGTGTGTGTGTGTGTGTGTCAGAAAGTGATGCAAGATGTTCCACTCTGAGGCTGACATCATTGAATCTATGTATTTTCACCACATGTATTCATTTTCTTCTGTGATCAGATATTTTCCTAAATGACCTGGGATTTCCTATGAACTCCTCTTGTATGTGTTTTTGTATTCGAGGAGAAACCACATTCCTCAGCTCCAGTGAGTGATCTCTATAGACGGGGTTTGGAATCAAATCTTTGAACCTTGGTGTGTTACAGTGTATTACTGGATCTGTGGTGTCTAGTAAGAGGAACATATAAATAATTTGTTTCATTAATCTGATTGTCAAGGTCACCCAAATGAAGAAATGAAATGAAACCGTGTGTGTGTCTCAATATCTGTAGCCTATGTGAGTAAACACAGACTGCTTTGTGTTAAATGTCCTTGTGAGACAGAGGACAAACCAGTTGTGACAGAAGTTAAACATTGACCTGTAAACTGGTTGTGATTAGCAGCATCGAAAGCAGGAAGGCCTGTTTTCAGATCAAATATTTATAATGATATATATATATATCATTATGAATATTTGATCCGAAAACAGGCCTTCCTGCTTTATATATATATATATATATATATATATATATATATATATATATATATATATATATATATAGATACACTGTAAACGATTTCTGTTGTTTTCACAGGATTATACTGTTTTTCTCAACAGTTTCTTACTGTATAATCTATGTACAGTAAGTTACAGTAGATTTAGTTGTTTTCACAGTATTAAATTGTTTTTCCAACAGTTATGTACTGTGCACACAGTTGACAGTATGTTACTGTTGAATTTCAATGCATTCTGGGAAATTATCAGTTACTGTTAATCTAAATACAGCAGTGCAAATTGACCGCGAAAATCACCACACCCAGTTCCAGGGGAAAAATTGCTAGCCTACTAATGTTATTCTTACATTTAAAATAAAAATATAGCACTGGTTGACCATTAACAGTCATAATTTATGACATAATTTATGTCAGTGGGGTGTAGACATGAGAGCATTTGACTTTGGAAGAGTTTCTGTCGTGTCAGTGGTGCTGCTGTCGACGTCTGCCGACCTGGAACTTCTTCATCTGGTGAGTAGGCTAATAATTCTTATATGTGTATGCATACGGATTCTAGCAAATAACTTTAAAGTTATTTAGAATAGCTGACCACGATTTCTATCTATTCTAGACATTTTAATATAATATGTATATGATAGGCTACTCTTCAATGTAGCCATTTGGGACATGTTACTGTAAATTCAAATACATTAGTACGAAATGACCGCGAAAAATAACAACAAGCTGCCGTTTTATGAAGAACTCTTCAGTTCTCTTCCCTCTGTAAGAACGCGAAGGCAGTGCATCGCGTTGCTGTCGACGTTTTCGCCATACATATCTGGTTAGTAATTCATATTTTTATGCAAACCATATCAGTTACTTGCGTTAACAGATTAACGAAAGAACTGACCGCGGAATTGTTCTATAACGTCTGTATCAGACGCGGATTGTTGATAGCCTGGCTAACTTACTTGATTAATGTGATTTTATTAACATACATTTCATATGTAACCTCTTATAAGGTCAAAATGGTCTAATCATTTTGTTATTTACCACGTTAAGTCGGTGGAAGCGCCAGCACGTTCATTATTTTATAACTTATAGGGTTAGGAATTGAAAATCGATCCTGAAATCGGATATCAAAGGTTAGGATTCGGATTTATTGTTATAAAATTAAAGTGTCGATTTCTCTTATTGATTTTTTCACGCTTATTTTCGTGTAAATCCTGACCTGGCGTTCTGCCATTTAACGTTAACGTTACCTCAGTGATTAACTTACTGATGGACCGCGGAAAGCGCCCAAGGTGCATTTTTGTCCAAAATACAAAGCTATGTGTGACATGTTACATGTACAGTATTGTCTGCTATAATATCATTTTTTTTTTACTAACTGACATGTACTCATTTGAAGAGAACGATGCCTTGTCAAGCTTTTTTTAATTCATGTAACTTAGTATCACACAAGCAAAATCTAGCCTATGTTTTCACGGGTTCGTAAATGAATTGATTTTAACAACAGTCCAAACAAGATTTTAGTATTAAGTGAATTACACTTTAGACATCATTTTGTCTGTTTTTGCTGTTTAGCCAAAACAACAACAACAAAAACGTACTGTATTTTAACTGTCTTGTCTTTCTCCTTTTCCACAGGTGTGAGCTGTGCATGTTAAGAAGACCCCTATCCATCTTGACGACCGATGAATTGTAAATCTAATTTAATTATTCTATCTAACTACTACCACTATACCTAAACGTACTGTATTTTAACTGTCTTGTCTTTCTCCTTTTTCACAGGTGTGAGCTGTGCATGTTAAGAAGACCCCTATCCATCTTGACGACCGATGAATTGTAAATCTAATTTAATTATTCTATCTAACTACTACCACTACACCTTGGTCCAGTACTGACCCACTGAGAACATTTTAAACAGATTATTATCCATCTGTGAATGTTGTCTATCAAGTTGTTAAGAATTGTTGTGTAAAAAACACACACTAAACGTTGTTGTACAGTTTAAGGTTCAATTGCATAAAAGCTTGGATAGAAAACTTCCTATTGCAAAAGAACATAAGTCTGCATATAAATGATTATTAATACCGTAATGCAAGTTTTTCATGGCACATGTGCATGAGAAAGTTGTTTTGTGTTTAGTTTTTTTTTTAATGACACTGGATAACTTGTCATTTTGTAATAGTCATCTGGATTGGTGGTTTACTCATCAAAGCTAGTTTATATATGTCTCCCAGTCTTGCAAATCTGTTCCTCTAGATAGAAAGCAGCCAAAAACCCTTAAAAATCAGCAACTGACCAGTTAGACAGTCTATCTCAAACCAATAGACCATCTTAGACTAGTTTAAGCTGTTTTACCCCAGCAAGGAGTGGGTGGATGAGTTGTTATGAACTATCTTTCTAATAGATTGATCAGATAGCACCTCTTTAATCTTTTCTATTTTACCTGTTCATGATAATTTTTTGCATGTATTTATGCATAATTGTTCATGATTGTCATGCATGATTTTTAATGTATTATATTACATTTTTATTATTAATGTATTTAATTGTATTAATGTATTTAAATGTATATTATGTAAATGTACTAATGTGTTTGAAAATACACAATAAACCTTGTGCAGTTAAAGCTTCAATTGTTCTTTTTTCTATTTCCTATTAACAGTTAAAATAATATTTCTACGGATTTTCTACAGGTTACACAGTAGCACTATAAAATAAATACAATAAAATTTCGTACTATACAGTATTATTAAAAATTACCAGTGTAATACTGTATTTTAATATGGTAAGAAATTACAGTAAAATAATGTTATTTAATTTACAGTATGCTTAACAATACTGTAGTTAGTGTTACAGTAATTTTACTGTTAAATGAAATACAGCAAGTACTGGATAATTGTTGCCAGTAAGTTACTGTTAATTTGACAAGAAATTTTTTACAGTGTAGATAGATAGATAGATAGATAGATAGATAGATAGATAGATAGATAGATAGATAGATAGATAGATAGATAGATAGATAGATAGATAGATAGATAGATAGATAGATAGATAGATAGATAGATAGATAGATAGATAGATAGATAGAGAACAGTTGTTTAGAAATGACTCTTAACAACGGGAAATAACAGGTTTTGTGCTGAGTCTGATAAGCTCTCTGCTAGTTGTCAAAAACCACATGAGGAGTGATGAACAGACATTATCGGTCAATGTGCGCCCTCTATACATAGAAAGACGAATTACATGCGATAACTACTGTGACCAGTAGAGGTCAGTGTCAACCTTATATTATTAAAGGGATTTATATATATATATATATATATATATATATATATATATATATATATATATATATATATATATATATATATATATCGAATAAACATAAATACTTTGAGAGACTTGTTTAATTTCCAGTGCATTATGGGAGTCGGTGGTCACAGCTGAGCTCTTTTGGTGTGATTTTTATTAACATGGTAACAATAACTGAGTTGTAAGAATGCATTTTTTTTTTGTATTAAGAGTTTTGTTAATAAAAATAAATAATATATATATATATATATATATATATTATTAACAAAAAAAGAACATTGTTTAAGCATACTCAGAAGATAGCCCTATTGGTCAAATCCCTGATGTTCCCTGACATTATAGTTTTATTGCATGAGTGAAACACTGTATTGACCGACCTCTTTATTGCCCTTTCGTTGGATATAAAAAAAGTCTTGTAAATATAAGATAGGCTACTCCACCTGACACATGTTCCTGTGTTTGATCAGGAGCTTTGATCTAGGCAGAGGAAGATGACTGTTAAAAACTGATCTGAGGGACAGAAAAAAGAGAAGGGATAATATGTGGAATAAAGGAGACAATATATGTATTACAAACTTGTAAACAAAAATGACATGACTCATCCCTTATTTTGCAGCATTTCCATTAAAACCATCTACCATCTAATGATAAAAGGCCATGAGATGACCAGTATATTTTGAGTCCCTGATGATGTTTTCACACTTCATTAAATGAAATGGTGCTTGTGTAAATGGCATTAGTAAACAAATGAGAATGAACAGATGCTGTGAGCTCGTTCAGATTAATAATCCTCCGGGGTCCTTGAACACCTGCTGTAAGAACACCCAGAACCCAAAACAAACCACTGTGACCCCTCCAACTGATTGCTTATGTTCACACAAACCTTGACATTTGTATTCATCATCTCCTTCGCACACAACTCATCCTTATTAATAGTCTTTGCTATAATCATCACTAATGTAGAATACATTATGAAATACATTAAAAAAAACAAAACAACTTTTAATACATTAGCTAAAATGTTTATAATTTAAGGGCACATCGAGAGATTTGTCCTGAAAGGAATTTTGCCTTTGCCTGTTCTGTCTCATTAGGCTGGCTAGCCACCACTCTCCAAGACGGGACATAAACACCTATAGGCCATTGTCCTGCACCCCGATAAAGCACCAAACCCTCCAAACCTCCTACAGGCTCTGAGGAGAGACATTAGCATTATTAAAGTGTTGACAATGCAGCAATTAAATATATCAGGCTGCATGTTATTTATGTCATAAAAACGTTTATTAATTAAATATTTCATTATTTCAAGAGGCTAATTGAAGAATTAAAACATCAACCAGTTACTGTAAAAAAAAAAACATGCTACCTTAGAAGAAGAAACCCCAACAAAAGTTATTTTAACACATTTTTAGACAGAATTTTTAAATATATACTTATTGAGTGCGTTAATTTACACATAATTTGTGTTAATTGATTGTGGTGGTTAACCTGCAATTTACACTTTAAGGTTTTTTGTCTTATGAACAATAAAAAAAGAGCGACCCTATGGCAGGAAAGGCACCAGGATGAACTGCCTGAGGGGGCATTTAGAGTTTCAAAGGTGGTTGAAATTTTATTACATAGGCTATTAAAAATGACAGGGTTGTCGAAATTATTTAGTTAATTAGTTATGGGAAAATAACTAGTTAAAATGATTTAACGCATCTGCCCCTCCCCAGACCATTATATGTAATTTTAGGCCAGCATTTATAAGGTTGACTGATGACGAACATTACAACTCACTGTGTGATGAACAGTGTTGGGAAGGTTACTTTGGAAATGTAATAGGTTACAGTCAAGATTACAAAAGTGCAACTATTTCAATTCGGCTGCTTTATTAAATCAATGTAGGCTAACGGATTACATTTGATTAGGCTACTTTTTGATTAGTCTACTTTTCTAAATTTCTAACTGATGTTTGAACTGTTAATCTGTTAAGTTTATACAGTTGTAGCCTAAGCTGCTCAACACTGTTTTTTCAGACCTTCAAAATCCTTCATCACTTAAATTAAACCTGCACTGTGTAACATTTTTGTGTTCAAATTTTATGTAATTGCGAGTAGGTTACATCATGGATGTTGCTATCTGTCAACCTTCCTTAGAGAATAATCCTTTTGAATTGAATCGTAAACGTCTCCCTCATCTGTCTCCACCCGTGAGAAAGTCCAAAGACTATTTTAGACAGGTCGGGTAGGCTAGTATGGACAGTGCGGAGTAGGCTACCAGCGTAACTCGTCATAGACATAAACAAAGAGAAGTCCGGTTACAATGTTCTTTCGCATCATGCAGTTCTGTTTATTAACCGATAGGCTACATATACAGCTCTGATATTATAGCCTACTAATTTAATTTTAAAGCACGTGCAGCCACCAAAAAAACAGACTCTTTTACTTCGATATTGTTCTGAGGTTAAATACAGATTTCTGGATGAAATTATTTTTACATTTCCAGCTCTGGAACGCATTATCACTTGCCAAGGTGAGTCAACTCTCAGTAAAATTGTAGCCTAAAGCTTTCAGACAAATGCAAGTGCTGCAAATTTAAACAAGAGAACCATTCGAATCAGAAACGGCCTTTAAATCGCAGGCATCGTGCACATCAAAAACAGGCAAAGCAACAAACATTATTCAACATAGGCTAGTTTTACAGAAAATATTCTATTCAGAAACCTTTGTAATCGTTAATATTTTCATAAGTAGGGTAACTGATGTAATTACACATTTCTTTCTCAGTAACTGTAACGGGGTAGTTACATTTATTTTGTATTTAAATATAGCACTTAGGCGAATTACTCGCCAACACTGGTGATGAGGCAGTTAGTTTGGTTTCACCCTAAAATTCAAGATATCAGGACAAAAATGTCCCAGTATAAGATTTTGCCTCATATTATATATAATAGGCCTCAGTTAAGCAATTTCACAACACATGAGCGGAATAGCATGAGTGCAAGTATGATATTGATTTTATAAAGCAGTTCAAAATTGTGTTATATCTTAGACATAATATTGTTTGATTTTGCTCATTTTTGACCTACAAAGCCAGAGCAGAACCAATTTGCCACTCACAGCCACACGATCAACACACAGCAGTGTTTTACTGAATGATTCTGTGTCTTGAGCGAATCAATCAGGTGACTGTGAACCAATGATTAATGACCATTTCATAAAGAGAGGCATTTAGGCTCCTTCATTCCAGAATGAATCAGCTGTTTTAAGCAATGAACGAATCGAATGAATTAATTCATGAAATCACCCCCTATACCCTTAAATAGTGCACTATTTGAGTAGACAGCCATTTGTAGTGGTGTCCAAAACCGTAGACATTATCGTTCAATCCCACAATGCACCGCAATAACGAGTGTAGGTTACAAACAAACTGATGTTTGCTCAACGGCAAGAGGCAATCTCACAGTAACACACTAAAATCTCCTTTGCAACCTTATAGCAACACACTAAAGACAAACCCTGCAGTCAGAACTCCATACATCAACCCAGAACACGCTATCAACCTCATTGTGATATACAAAAGGATATATATATATAAAAAATGTGATATATAAAAAAACACCCCAGCAACCATCCAGACCACAATAACCTACTTCATAGCAACAAACGAAAAGAATAAGAGAAAAAAAACAACCCCACCCAGAACACATGATCCACCCAAAACATTGCATCCACCCAGAGTACACCATCAGCCTTAACACAACAAAACCCGGAACTCTGCATCTGCATAGCAATAGCCATTTGCCATTCAATGCCGAAATCATTAAGAAGTCTTTCAGCATGATTAGAGGATGTGCTCCTGTAGAACATCTGTCTTTTTACCTGCACCTCACCAGGTGCATTGAATATCATGTGACGCCCTCAAGTCCTCTGTTAAAATATGCATGACCCCATAACCCCTCTGCCACCACTCAGCTCTGTTCTATTAGATAATATAAGTGCATGTATGAAGTGGTATACACTAATGACATTATGCAAACATCATTCAAGTGGTTCTAAATAAACAAAACATGACGCATTAATTCATTCCTCTTAGTAATGAGCTTTACTGTATGAAGACTGAAGGACTTTTAGAGCGCAGGTTTATTGTCTGCTGAGGGTGTAACATTTACAGCACCTGCTGTTACTAATAAGGTCCGGAACCTGGATTCTCGCGTTGACATTAAGTCATATAAATTATTATCATATGATTATTAAATCAGGCCACACTACCAGAAACAAAAGCAAAATATATTACATCAGTGTTCTCATCCCAAGGCATCATATACTGACGCTTTTGATATTTCGTCTACATCCAACGCACATAATGGCACCCTTTAGCAGCAATATGAGACGCAAATATATATGGGTTCTAAAGGCGCCTCCTAGAGGTCTAAGCCTAACCAGAACTAAACCCAAAACTGAACAAAGCTCTGTGCGGGTTATACTGATGCTAAAGGGTGCCATGTGCATTAGATTTATATGAAATTTCAAAAGTGTCACTATATGACACCTGTAAGACTGGAAAACTGGAACTGGTTGATGGAATCAATCTGACCAGTGTCCTCTGAAGACAAAAGGACCTTGCTTGAACAACACACACACCCACTCTTGCAGAGATCACTCACACAGGAATATATATATATATAATAGATTATAGATTTATAGATATATATAGATATATATCTATATATAGATTTTAATGTGAACGTGATAATCTTTAAGGATTGTTTAGTATCATTTTAAAGGTCTCAGGGTGACTGGTAATAATACCTCATTCCCAAAGTAGTAAATCAAAATGTAATAAAGTTCTTAAGAATATAGAAATATCTTGCACACAGTAGGGTGTGTCTTTGAGTTAACACCTTCTGGCCTTTTGTCTGAATGCAAATTACAACTAAGCAAATGGTCACCTACTGGTAAATTTGTGTTATGTATTATGTAAATTTTGTTAAAGGACAACTCCGGCGCTAAATGAAACTTTGTTCTAATTACACATTGTTACGTAGTCAACCGTTATCTGAGATTTATTTTGATGATTGCCGAATGTAAATAGTTTTATCTCTAAAAACAGTTTAGCCAACAATGCTAACACTATAGACCATTTCAAAAGATGTAAACAACACTGGCCCAGAAGCACTTCCTGTTTCAGTTTTTTAACACTACATAAAAGCTGGGATAAAATACAACCAACAGAACATTTAAAACTGAATCAAAAGTTAAACAAACATCTTTAAAAAGTTTTCTTTACATGTGAAATAAAGAAAACAGTTACAAACCGAAACAGGAAGTGCTTCTGGACCAGTGTTGTTTACATCTTTTGAAATGGTCTATAGGGCATAGAGTAATGACAAATAAAAATCGCTTGTTATTACCACTAACAAGGCTCAAAATAGCCCCACACTAACATGACAGCATAAAAAAGGGTCCCTACATTCAAACCGAAGCATTGTCAGTACTTTGTCAGTGTCCATACAGTTTAATAAGATGATATTTTATACACACAGTCAACTTCGCGATTGCAGGAAGAAGCCATCTTTGAAAAATAGTCTCTACCAGTTGATCTACGAACACCGATCCAAGTGCACTGGTGAGATGTGAATGAGGTGATAAGGTGAGCGCGAACAGTAGGCTACGTGTACATATTGAGGAGAAGAAAACGGTTCGTGTTTGTGTTTCTTCCAGAAACAACGGACCATATGAGATTCTGCACAGTCCAGCGCACTTGGATCGGCGTTCGTAGATCGACTGGTATAGACTATTTTTCAAAGATGGCTTCTTCCTGTATTCGCGAAGTTGACTGTGTGTATGAAATATCTTCTTATTAAACTGTATGGACACGGACAAAGTTCTCAGTGCTTCGGTTTGAATGTAGGGACCCTTATTATGCTATCGTGTTATGTGTGGGGCTATTTTGAGCTTTGTTAGTGGTAATAACCAGCGATTTTTATTTGTCATTAGGCCTACTCTATGCCCTAGTATATACTAGCATTATACTAGCGTTGTAGGCTAAACTTTTTTTAGAGAACTATTTACATTCGGCAATCATGAAAACAAATCTCAGATAACGGTTGACTGGGTAACAACATGTAATTAGACCAAAGGTTCATTTTGTGCCGGAGTTCTCCTTTAATATTAAGGAAAAAATGCATGTGCAGTATTGTATTTAGGTATACTGTTTTTTTTTATTTATAATGCTGATTTGTACTTCTGATTAGCTTCAAAACATCATTAAAAATATTTTTTTATGATTATTCAGTCAGTATGTAAATTTTGTTAATATTATGTAAAAAATGTATGTGCAGTAATGTATGAATATGTATACTGTTTTTGTATAATTTATAATACTGATTCTTCAGGTATATGGTTAAATAGGGTAGGCAAATGTAAGCCTTGGCTTCAGCCTAGGCTCATCCATCCATCCATCCATCCATCCATCCATCCATCCATCCATCCATCCATCCATCCATCCATCCATCCATCCATCCATTAATCCAGTAGTTGGTGTCACATGACCCCTCATAAATCTAAAATGCTGATTTGGTGTTCAAGAAACATTCATTATCAGTACTGAAAATGGTTGTGCTGCTTAACATTTTTGTGGAAACCGTGATACATTTTTTTCTTGGATTCTTTGATAAACTGATCAAAATAACATTTATTTGAAAGATCAATTTCTGCGCTCTTGCTCAATTATTTATTTATTTTCTTAAAACTTATTCCCCCCAAACCGTGGTGTATAAATTAAAATAAACACTTTTAATGCTTGTGTAATGTTCTGGTAGTTGAGCTACAGGAACTTTTCACCACTTAAAACATCACTTATATGGTATTATATGTAACATTATCAGTTTAACATGAGGTACACAGGTTACTGTCAATCAAACTTTTCATGTACTACATACATTGTTTTTTTTTTTTTTTTTTTTACTTTAATATTATGACCGGAAAGGTTATACCACTTGTACTTCTTCTGGAATCACAAAGATTGCGCAAAACTGGCAAGTGTATTAGGCCTATTGTCGAATTTGTGAGAACTGACTAATACACACAAACATACACTAAATTACATTGTGAAAAATAAAAATTGTTTTATTTCATACGCTATTTTCACTTAGCTTAGTACTAAGTACAGTTTACTTATGTACTTGATTTACTACTAGATTTACAGTAGGCTAATATTTTCCCAGAATGTGTTGGAAATCTTCAGTAATGTACACATACACTATGAAACTGTTAAGAATACAGTAATGCTGAGAAAAGGACAAAATCTGCAGTAACATTCAGTGTGTCAAAAGTAAAAAGAAGGGTAGGGTCTTGCTCTGTCAGTTGAATCTGTTTCCCATAATTGTTTGCTTACAAGTGAACCTGTGAAACCACAATCCAGCAACATGTAGACACCTGCTTCCTCTTTCTCTCTTAAAACCAGGTCATGTGTGGTTTAAAAAAAATCAAGAAACATCTCAGGTGTGAAACATAACAGATTCAGGGTGCATAGGAAGAGTTTCTGTCATCAACAGATAATGTTTTTAATCACATCCTCTGCATTTAAAAGCACACTACGATATTGTATTAAATACTACAATTATACAAATCCATTAAGGTGTGTCATTTTAGAAGTATGATATTTGTGTGGGTTAATCTGCGCAGACTAAATCTTAATCGGGTTGGATTATAGGCCTATTGTATGACATCACCGTCCATGTTTAAGATTAGATAGAAGACAGACATTTTTTCACATTTCAGGCAATATTGTGTGCAAACTACATCACTATCATGATACTTCACTATCATGAAGTTTGGTTCATCATAACACCCGAAGGCATTTCAGTGTTGTCTCGTTTGTTTGGTGACATTAGAGTGTTACATTTCTTCAGTCTGTGCAAATGAACAGTTGCGTTTTAAAGCAAACAACTCACAATTAGATTCTAGAAAACAAAGCTTTAAAAAGGGGACAATCCACAATAACTTTGTGTTTGAATGTGTTTCTGTTTCCCATTTCCTTTCTGTTTACAATTATACACACACACATTTAAATCAACATAATGTATATAGAAATATGTCTATGTAGAACAAGAGGACTTCATGGCGCGTCTGAACTGTACATTGAATTCGACGCGACGCTCGAACAAATTTGTTGATTGGTCGACTGGCTGCCGACGTCACATTCTATTCGAAACCTTGAAAAACGCGACGCGCTGGTTTGCGGCTAGATGCTGGGGGTGTCATCCTCACACACGCGCAGATCAGGTTTCACTGGACATAGTCTCTCGCGCAGGCCTACAACGACAATGGCGACTGGAAAAATCACACACATCTACTGCTTCCTCTGAATATCTCCGCTAAAAATGCGATGCTCGAGCTGTGGCGGTGGAAACATGAGTAATAACATCTTGTGAGTTGGC